>PVJI01023642.1:0-23201 GCA_004026765.1 Micronycteris hirsuta
GATTACAGTTCCAATTTTTCCCCCTTTGCCCCTCTCTACGCAGCTCCCCCAACTCCCACAGGCAATCCCCATCCCATTGTTCATGTCCATGGGCCATGTGTATAAGTTCTTTAGCTACTCCATTTCCTACGAATTTTGCCTCTGTTGCTTGTTTGAAAGGATTCAGTACACGGGTGTCAAACTCATTTTCACCGGGGGCCACATCAGCCTCATGGTTGCCTTCAAAGGGCTGAATGTAACTTTAGTGCTGTATAAATATAATTACTGCTTAACAGTTAAGCAAGACCTTGGTGCTGTCGGGTAGAAACAAGGTAGAGGGCCAGATTTGGCCTGCGGGCCTTGTGTTTGCCACCTAAATTTTAGGAAGTTGTGAAGCTTGAGCCAAGACCAGCCATTCATATGGAAAAGCTACTGTTAACAGCTGTAAGTTGGGTGGGACGGAGCCCCGAGGGATCTCCAGGGTGGGGCAAACAGTGTTAGCCAGGTTGATGGCCTCTCCTATACGGCACCTGCCTGAGGCCTCTGTGGTTCTGCCTGCCTTTCTGTCTGGGAGAAGCTCTCCCCCAGTTCTCACCTTGATGCCAGACACTCCTGTTCCTCCCTGAAAGCCCCTGGTGACTTTGAAGCTGCTACCCTGGTGCTGGAGCTCAGAGGGAGTGACTCTGAGTGGATGAGTCCATGTGTGGGTTCCATAAGAGGAACTGCTAGGGGACTCCAGGAATTTCTCTCACTGACTCAGTCCCTGCTGGCTTTTGCAGCCAGAAGTTATGGGGACTTATCTTCCTGGCACTGGAACCCCAGGCTGGGGGTCCTGGTGTGGTGCTGGGACTCCTTGCTCCCAAGATATCCCTACCAAATTTTTATCTACCACACATGTTGTGGGATAGACCCGTTCTACGTCTCTGCCCTTCCTATCAGTCTGGGTGGATGTGGTTTCTTTAATTCTGTGTTTGTCAGACTTCCATTCAACTCAGTTTCTGATGGTTCTGAGTGATGGTTGTTCTATAATTTAGTTGTAATTTTGATGTGGTTGTACAAGGAGGCAAGCCATATTACCTGTGCTGCCATCTTGACCGGCAGTCTACAGTGATTTTCAAACTTCTGCATGCATCAGAATCACTTAAGGACTTGTTATTACCAGAGTTTCTGATTCAGGGTCTGAAGTGGGACCCAAGAATCTCTAATGTTAATGATTTCCCGGGTAAAGGTGAAACTGTTGGCCCTGAGCAATACTTTGAGAACCATGATTATCTGTCTAAAATTAAGAAGTAGAGGTATCTTTTTATGTAGATGAATAATCAATTTTATCATTATTTTGTAAGAGGGGTATAATTATTAATTTTTCAGTCTGTAGTGAAAATGAAGGGACACATAAATCCCGTGGGTACTTTCAGGACTTTTCCCTTTTTTACACAGTCCAACTCATTGCCTTAACTAATTTCATCCTCAAGGCTTGGGGCCTGGTCTATTTACCTTTGCACTTGTGTAAAAGGAGGCAAGCTAGAGAAACAGGAGTTAAAAGAAAACATGCATTGACAGTTGTTTCTCTTTCAGACTTTTCTGCCCTTTGCAGGTATACTTTGTGGTCTGTGAGATGATTATAGATTGTACCCATAAGAAAATATAAAGTTTTATTAATTTCATTTTAATATGTATAGGAAACACTGTCACAATAAACCCTTACTTGTGGAGATAATGTTGCTAAAAAAGGAAGTGCAGTGTGTTATCAAAACTCATGAATACGGGTCCTGTTCTCTGACATGCATGTATCACAGTTAATTGTTTATAACTACATTTATGCCCATTTCCTTACCAATCTGGAAAGTTGATGTTTACAAATAAATTAATTTATGAAAGCTACTGGTGGTTTATATCTTATATCTACCTGGTCAACTCTCTTGGAAGGGTAATCTTTTTCATGTTAAAGATGGAGGTGTGAGTGATGAGGTTAGTTGCTCACGTTTATAAATTCTGTCAATTTTAATCACATAATATTTGATTCTACTCTAAAAAAGTCTTGAACTCACCTCCTCTTCTTGATTTCCATCACTATAATTCAGGCAGACCCTTATCATTTCTGGCTGGACTACTGTAATTCAGCTGATAATTTTCTCAGAGTCCTGTTACTGCATAAGCGGCCAAGTCTGGAAGTCAGGACTGCGACTTTCATTCTTTCTTCTTTGGGACATATCATACATGACCCTGGGTGAGTTGCTACCTCCTTACTGGTGACCATTGATGTAAGGACAATGATCATCTTTCTGTTCCTTGAACAGGCCAAATTCTTCTTTCTGTCAGGAATGCTCTTCAAATGGACATTTGTACCGATGAGTCTTATCTCGCATGTCTTGCTCTATGTCACCTCCCCAGGAGGACTTCCTTTCAGCTCCCTATCCAAACTAGCCATCTTTTCCATATCATTGTTATTGTCTTTGCTGAATCTCTTAAGCTAAATAGATAACATAACCTGGGGTTGTGTATTTTCTAATTCTGACTCTGCCACTAGAAGGCAGCATCTGCAAGGGTAGAGATTCCCTCACTGCTGCATTCTCTCACTTGCTAGGAAGGAGAAGCAGGTAGGACAAGGATGACTTAATGGGAGGAAATGGGAGATAAGAGGAAAGACCCATTAAATCTGAGAACCCTCAGACTGTTTTCGAGAGAGAAGATGATGTGAGCAGATCAATTACTCAACAATATTAACCAGACCCAAGGAGGCTAATTGGGACCACCCATTCTCAGTTTTTAGGAAAGAACAATCAAACCTAAGCAACTTGCCAGGAAGTCCCTATCTCACGGTCACCAAGAAACTGGTTTTTCAAAGCACTGTCAGCCCAAGTTCACTCACATCTGGGTCTTGCCCAGAACGTTTCCAAATCAAAGATGCTAGAAGGTAACTTCACAAAGGCTTCCTTTACACTAAATAACAGGTTAAGAACACCTGAAGCAACCGGAAGTTGAGAGGATCTGAGAAGTTTGAAGTGGGCTTACACCTAACGCCCCACTTTGTATATGATTACCTGTGACTTTGGAGAACCCAGAGAAAGACACTCCTGAGGTCTGAAGTGCAAGATATTATTGTATGAATTAACGGATGCATTTTGTGAGTCATCTTTGGACTACCGTTGGGACTTTTGAAGTCTGGTTCCCAAAGTGTGCTCTCCAGGGTAGCAGCATCAGTATCACCTGGGAACTTGTTAGAAATGTAAATTCTTGGGCCCTCCCCCTGAGAGTGGGAGCCCAACTGTCTGTGTTTTAATAGGCTCCCCAGGTGAGTCTGATGCATGGTGAAGGTTGAGAGCTACTTCACTTCTAGGGGCAACCCATGTGAGGTAGTTCTAGGGATGCTGAGGTACTAATTATTCACCGTTAATTTTTCAGATTTGAAGTCTCTCATCTATCTGGGAAAACCTAGAAGAACTAGCTTCATCTACTTCCAATTTTAGACAAAAATCAAACTAGGTAGACATGCTTTTTAAAGAGACTTGAAGGGTCAAGTTAAACCTATGTTATTATTAGCCAGTGCAAGACCCTTCTCTTGATTTAATTGATCAATCCTTCCTCCATCATAGGCAATTGTCTAATGTATTTAGTGACTATCTTTTTTTAAAAAAATTGATTAACTAATGAATTTTATTTTTTCCATCACCATCGATCCCCCCACGTACTCTTTTCCACCCTTACCCCACCCCAGAGTCAGCACACTGGTGTCTGTGTGCATGAGCAGTGACTACATTTTGGGTCCAATGTATGTTGTTTTGTGGGAGTGAATCTTTAATTACTTTGAATGGCATTGTTTGAGACACCTCATTCTGTCTCAAACTTTTCCCTTGCTGTTCCCTCTGTCTAGATATCCATATGGCTACTTGCTTACTTTCTTTGAACCATCTTCTCTTTGAGTCCTTCCTACCCCGTCTAAAACTTCACACGTGATGACATTTTATATACTCCCTTTCTTCCTTATTTTTCCTTCTTCGCATTGAACACATACTATATATTTTACTTTTCTGGTTTTTTATTGATTAGGATGTCAGGTAAAGAAAGGAAGAAATTTTTGTCTTTTTCTAAGAGAAAAATCAATGTATTCCTTAGGCATAAACCGATATTTTGCTCATAGTGATCTCTCAATATATACTTGTTAACTGAATGAATGGTATAACTGAATGCCAAATCACAGATGTTCCTAATTCAAATATGATTTTGTATAGAAAATTACTCCCTTCCCTAATGGAAGTCAGTCGATGGAATGGGATAGTCTTGCAATGCACCTGGCCTGGGCCTCTTGAAATGTAAAAGTGCTAGAAAAGAAGTATTTTTGTGTTTATCTGTCTACATCCATCCACATAATTTTTGTGTGTGGGGGGGAGGAAGTTGATTTTAGAATCTTGGTTTGTATGCATTATTTTTGTAGCTCTTGGTGTTGGGGGTTTGGATTGCCTGAATGGCTCTTATTTACTAAAACATTGTTAAGATCTGTAAAAATAATAGAAAAGATCAGTATAAGTAAAGGTGGTAAGTGGGAGGGGATGGTAGGTAAATTATACTAGCAGTGGGAAAATCATAATACTGGGAAGGAGAGTTTCACAGCTGGTCTAGTATCAGGGACTCTGGCACGGGAACACAGAGGAGGACTATGCAGGGGTGTTGCTTTAAATGGGCTGCTAATGTTGCAGAGCCCAGGAAAGCACCTGACACCGACCCTGTGGTCTCCATTCCTGTACATTCATAGCCCAAGAGAGGCAATTGGAGTAATGGGTCAGAGAAAGTCAAAGCAAAGCAGCTTTCTTTGCCTGTAAGGCAAAACGCTAGTCACAGGAAATAATAAGCAGATGCAGGCTACAACAGCTGATTTCTCAACACCTGAGCCCTACCTAGTGAGGTGGGCAGAGTCTTGGTTTTGCCCTTGGGCAGACTGAGTCATTGCAGACAGCTGAATGTGGCAAAGTCAACGATTGCATTTTCATTTCTTTAATGGGATTTGGGCTCTGCAGCAGAGGAGATGAAGGCTTCTGTGCTGTGCAAGTTCCTCCTCCTTATTTCTATGATTTGGTCTGCTTTGGGTCTATTACCTGATACGAATGAGAGAATATAGAAAAGTGGATGTGGTTTATAAGGTGTGATGGCCTTTGAAAAACTGTTGTGTAAATAGTTCCTTTATGCCTTTCTGAAATAGGTTTTACCCTGGTAGCTAGTTGGATGGGCCGGTTCTCTATTTCCAGTCAGGTTCATGGTTTCATCCCTGTGTGGCTGCCACCTTGATCTTCCTTTACGATCATCTAATACAGTGATTCCAACACATTATTTTAATATTTTATGAACAAGTCAGAAGGGCCTTAAGTTTTGCTAGAGTTGCCTTCATCTTTGTTCTCCTAATACTTAGATGACCCATGCTTGTTGTAGGATGCAGGACATAAGTCCAGTCAAACTTAACAACCTAAAGTCAGTTACTTAGGTTGGGGGGTAGGTTTCTGAGCTTTAGGACCGAGAAGACATGGACTTTCTTAACTCTGAGTATAGTGATTGAAGGCTGTAACGGACAGTAAAGAGAATGATGGGATTCTCACGGCTTCACCTCCACACTCGGGCTCTCTGCAGGCTGAAATTTCTCTGCTGTCTATTCAATATTTGCTGAATTACCTTGAGTGAGGTACTTGAGCTTTTTGTGCCCAAGCTGAACTATCTGTTCACATCCTTCTCTCATGGGCACATGGTGAGGCTGCAATAAGATAATACATTTACAGCGTCTGAACAGTGCCAGTCACATAGTACACCTTCAGAAGTAAGTTGTTTTCATAATTTCCTTCATCTATTTGAGAAGGAATCTTTAGTTTGCTCCAGTATGCCAACCTACTAATATTGGAGTTACTATTGGTTAGTATCAATATTGATGCATTTCACTCACCTTTAAAATGTTTTAATTCTGCAAAGAAGAACATCAGTGAATGTATTCCAGATGCTCTTTTTCTCTCCCTACAAACCTACGGAGGCTGCACCCTTGACCTTGCTAAAGCCAGTGCTATGGCTTCATTCTCTAGGCCTTCACGTCATCTTGACCAATTACAAGTGAAAGCTAAGGAATTTCTCCTGATAATCCTCAGAGCTGCATAACTGTGGAAACCTCTAACAAATCTTATATCATGCGTGCTTATTTTCCAGTATAGTACGCTTCCAACCCTACTGTTACCTTCGAGTTTGTTTGAGTTTTTTTTATATTAGGGTTTTAACTGCTGTTATGCGACCCTCCTCGCCCTGTCCCCCAGTATAGATTTACTTCTTCATTATCATTCCACGAGACCTATGTCGGGTCCTAGGCGATTGGACTTGGATGGGCAATTGTGGTACAGAACACAAAACTGCCCACATCCTAATCCCTGAACCTGTGACTGACTATGTTACTTTATATGACAAAAGGGACTTCTGCAGGTGTGATTAAATTAGAGATCTTGAGATGGGAAGATTACCTTGGATTATCTTGGTGGGTCTAATGTAATAAAAAAAGATGGAAGAGAGGGTCATAGATGAAGGGAGAACGGTCAGATGTGGTGATGGAAGTAAAGATTGGAGAGAGGGGATCATAAGGGAGGGGCCACAGCCAAGGAATGGTGGGGGTCTTTAGACGACAAGAAAAAAACAGGTTCTCCCCTAGAGTCATCCAAAGGAATGCAGCCCTGCTGGCACCTCGACGTGAGCCACAGGAGACTCATTTTGGTCTGTACCTGCTTCTCTTTCTGCAATACAAACAGTATCTTCAATTATTACACCCATGATCCATAAATTGGGCACTACTAATTTATTTTCTACCTAAATACTCTAATTGGCAGAAGAAAGTGAATCAAGAGCTTTTCCTTTTTGGGTTTATAGTCCTAATCAAGTCACTTGATTGTCTCTGCGGCTGATTCTTTCAGCCAAACCCACGGAAATGAAAAAGCGACTGTCTCCTGATTTCAAATATAGATGATTTAGGCTGTCCAGGCTACTAGGTAGCACCTGAAAATTACCTAGTGAAAACAGTTCCCTACAACTGAGCATCTGTTGGAAGTGTAGCATGCCGTGCCAACCTCCCAAGTGACTTAAATAGGCCTCTCGTGCAGACACAGAGGTCAAACAGCACTTTTTGCCTGATATGCCTCTCTGAACTTCAGTGTTTGGGAGATCAGGAGAGTCTCAGCTTCTAGGAGGTTGATACTATAAGCAAACCCCATGAATCATCCAAATAAGTAGGAAAATAAAGGCAGCTGAGCATGGGAGTCCATATAAAATCACTTAAGCCAGTTACCCCTTCCTGTTTCCTGAGAAGCCCTGTGCGGAGGGTCTGCCAAGATGGAGGTCTCTGTGGCTTTAGAGGTCTTGTTTCTCCTTGCTGCTTCGATGTGGCCTTGTGCTGACAACATGTATGGTAAATGCCCAGTTTTAGAGAATGCATCCTCGGAGGGGCTACTCATAACAATGGCTTTCCATGTAGGCACTCTTCTCTCTGTGAAATCTGATCTCAACAATTTGCTAGAAGAGAAATATTTTGGACCAACTAGACTTCAGTCAGTATGTTGAGGACACATTTTCTCTTTTTGCCTAAATGCCTGAGGTTTTTCTTTTTCTTGTAGTCTTCTATCTTGATCTTCATTTGCAGGTTCCTCAGAAATAGTCCTTGGCTCTACGTGTGGGTTTTCAAACCCACAGCCAGTTACAATACAGTTGATTGTATTGTATTGTAAGACACTTGGTTGTATCTTAACTGAACTTTCTACTTCTCTTAGTATTTCCCTTGGTGATGATACTGCTCTATTGTTCTTTTTAAAAAGTATATTTTATTGATTATGCTATTACAGTTGTCCCATTTTTTCTCCGCTTTATTCCCCTCCACCCTGCATCCTTCCTCCTTCCTGCATTCCTCCCCCTCAACCCCCGCCCTTAGTTCATGTCCATGGATTGTACATGTAAGTTCTTTGGCCTCTCCATTTTCTATACTATTCTTAACCTCCCGCTCTTTATTTTGTACCTACCATTTATGCTTCTTACTCCCTCTACCTTTTCCCCGTTCTCTCACCTCCCACTCCCTGCTGATAACCCTTCATGTGATCTTCATTTCCGTTTTCCACAACTGTCAGTGTGATCTCTGTATACATGAGTCTGTTTCTATTTTGTCTGTTTATTTTGTTCACTAGATTCCACATATAAGTGAAATCATATGGTATTTGTATTTGTTGTTCTGACTTATTTCACTTAGCATAACGCCCTTTATGTTCATCCGTGCTGTTGCAAAAGGTATGTCACCCTTTTACACGGCCAAGTAGTATTCCATTGTGTAAACGTACCACAACTCTTTTATTCCCTAATTTATTGATGGGTACTTGGGCTGCTTCCAATTTTGGCTATTGTAAATAATGCTTCAGTGAACATAAGGGTGCATATAGTCTTCTGAATCAGTGTTTCAGATTTCTTCGGATATATTCCCAGAGTGGAACCATTGGATCATAAGGCAGTTCCATTTTTAATTTTTTGAGAAACCACCATACTGTTTTTCACAGTGGCTGCACCAACCTGCATTCCCGCCACAGGGTTCCTTTTGCTCCACATCCTCACCAACACGGTTTGTTCCCTGATTTGTGGATGATGGCCATTCTGACAGGTGTGAGGTGGCATCTTACCGTAGTTTTGATTTGCACATCCCTGATTAGCACAGCAATTTTTCATGTCTATTGGCCATCTGTCTCTGCTTTTTTTTTTTTTTTTAAGATTTTATTTATTTATTTTCAGAGAGAGGAGAAGGGAGAGAGAAAGAGCAATGTATGGTTGCCTCTCACATGGCCCTCACTGGGGACCTGGCCCGCAACCCAGGCATGTGCCCCAACTGGGAATCAAACCGGGACCCTCTGGTTCCCAGCCCGTGCTCAATCCACTGAGCTACACCAGCCGGGTTGTCTCTGCTTTTAATAGAAAAAAGACGTACACAATCATAATTTGTCTCCTTCAGGTATTAGTGTGGCAAGACAAAGTATGTCTAAATAATTCATCATCTTAGTTTCTATAAAGTTTAGACAAGTGTATCTTTTCCTCCCTCTTTGCTTTTTATACTTTTTAAAAATAAATAGAATAAATATTATTAGGAATTTTTACAGCCAAAGTCAGCTTTTCTCTTTTATTCCACATGGAAATTTTTGCTTTGGTTTACTATTTCCGCAGCTATATGCTATTTTCTAGTTTGTTTCTTCCACATTTATTCATCACCTTTCTCTTGATCAACATTTCAGTTGTTCTAGATTATTTTCCTCTTTCAAATAATTCTTTGATATATTCTTCTGCATATCTTATTGTTTACTTTTTTGTTCTTTTGTTTGTTTTGGTTTTTTGTCTTTTTCTTTTCTTGCCTTCAATATTGTTTCAAAAGTTTTAATTTTTTCCTTCGTTATGTTTTGTTCTCAAATTTGGAAGTATTGCTATCTAATTTAAGGTTGCTTTTTTTCTCTGTTACTTATTATGCATTGAAAAATAATTCTAAAGCTAACAAATCTCTGTTTTCTTCTCTCAACAATAGAAAGACCTATGAAATTTAACTCTGGTTGATGCCTGTCTGGAATACGAAGTCAGACTCCAGCACACTTTTACTTCTTCCAGAGGAGAAACAAGTCCATTAGAAATAGTGATTATTATGAACTTACTGAAGATTTCAGTGTAGAGAATAAGAATGGGTTTTACATGAAAAATTTTCTGGAATTTTTATCCCTGACTTTCATCTCTCTTTAAACTATTTCCCATTGTTCTGGTTCTGGCTACTTTAGATGTGGCTTCTACTAATACCATACCCTCTATCTTTCTTCCTCTTTAAACGTTTCTGGGAATACACCACTCCTTTTCCAATGCAATTCATTGCATTGCAATGAATTTCTCTGCAATTCATTTCTCTCCCTCATGTGTAGTCCAGAAAATATCACCCTCTTTCGGATCTAATTTCTTAAAGAGGAGGGCGCTCTACAATTTTGGTGCTGCTGCTGCTTCTGGTGTGTGGATTTTCTTCCCTGTGAAATTACTGAAATGTAATTATTTGGGGATATAATTGTATAGGCATTTTAGAAAATGATGGTAATATGAAAACCTTTTCTATACTATAAGCTGTGTTTGCCTTTCACTGATTGATTCATGATCAATTGATTATCTTTTATTTATTACAAAGGTCAGAATGGAATAAGCTTTGAGCGCTTCTTTAAGATAAATACACATCTGACACTTGGTCTTATGATTCTTTCTGTAGTGAAAGTGGCTTGTTCCCTGGACTGGATGATGGTCCAAGTTATCCCATACACTTACAGTGGACATCAGTACATACTGGCTGAGGAATTATACCTGGGGTCGGGCTGTCCTGCGACTCGGATAGAAACATATGCATATCATTTTGTATATCTCGTTTCTGATTGTGGTATCAGGACACAGGTGAGACTAGTGATTATTTGTAGAAACAATTTATAAATACTTTTTCAGACCTTTATGCCTGGTGCAAGAATTGTGTTTTTTTTTTAAGGTTTTATTTACTTATTTTTAGAGAGAGGGGAAAGGAGGGAGAAAGAGAGGAAGAACTACATCAATGTGTGATTGCCTCTCGAGCACCCCCTACCTGAGGCACAGCCCACAACCCAGGCATGTGCCCTGACCGGGAATTGAACTGGTGACCCTTTGGTTCACAGGCTGACACTCAATCCACAGAGCCACAGCAGCCAGGGCTAAAATTGGTTTTGAAGAACAAATTTTGCTCCTGCTTATGATTTATGAATAGATAACAGCACAGTTCCTACTTACCATTCAATGAATATGGGCCTTCTATGTGCACAGGACAGATTAATCGTAACACAGATTAACAGACTGGTTAGGGAACTGACCTTAAGTTATCTTCAGGCGACTATTGTATTTCACTACAGCTTAGCAGACAGTTTTACATTTCATCGAAAGTTCCTCATGTGGAAGCTCCCCATGTGGAAGCTCCCCAGTCCCGGGCTGGTTTATCACATTCAACCTTACGTCATTTGAACCTGGCCATGTTCTATAAGGACATGTGTCAGTACAGGGAGTAGATTTTCACTGGAATAAAATCTGTCAGCTATTTTGCTGACACAAAATCAAGTGCATTGTTATCTTGGCATGTTATTTTTTAAAATAGACTTTCAGATTTAAACACTGTACAGGCCTACTACGAAAATATTTTATGCCAATTACTAATGATGACAGTCATCTGTGAATAAGGTCTTCTCTCCGCTTTAGAAAGACGGGAACTGGAGCTTCGGAAGGTGCTTTAATAATTGGCCTGCGGATGCACGGCTGATTGGTGATAGTCCAAACCAGGGTGGTTATCAGCCAAACCTTATGCTTTGAACCACTCTATTATTTGACCTCCAAATTATCTTTCTCAAAAGAACTGTTGAAAACCTTTTTAATAATAAATCACAAAGGTGGCTCTAAGTGGCAGTTTAAGTCACTTCTAGGTACTATTCAGATTTTTTCCCCCAAACACTGTAAATCCACTCTCCCAGATAATGATCTCTTCTGTCCCAGTGGGTTGTCAGACCTTTATAGTTTCCTAAAAGTGAAAACAGCCATTTCTGTGAGCTTGAACGATTTCTACTTCCTGTTCGTATGTGTGTGTGCCTCCCCTCCTACTAGAAATACCTTCTACTTAAACTCTGTGCTCTCCTAGGTCGTTTCAGAGCATATTCTCCTCTTGCGAAGTGAGCTGTACTATAACCCAAGGGATCTCCACTGCCACCCCCAAACAATCCCTCTGCAGTGTTCTACCTCCAGGTGAGTCCGATAGCTCAGACCCCTTCTCATGCCTTCACTTCACCTTATCAGAGAGTTCTGCAGAGGCACATGTTTTGGAGAATATCTGATTCACCCATAAGCCTATCTCCAAACAAACACTAAATTAGCATTTTCAAAAATATTTTAATGAATATTCTTGTATTTTGTAAATATAATAACCATTGTAGAATCAAAACATATGGAATCTAGAGGAACTAGGTTATTTTTAGTAACTGAACTACAAAGCACAGTCTTTAAATACGCAGAGTCACTTTAGTAAGTAAAAGAATCAAGCATGATATTATCTTTCAAAGCTTTGTCCATAATACTATCTTCTGATACATTTCCGTGTTAGGAGAGTAAATAGCTAAACATTTAGGAGAAAAACAATTTTTCGTTTTAATACTAAGTCACAGAGATACATGAAAGGAAGAGACATAATTATCAGCCTAATAATTAGATGTACTTTGCTTGCAGTTTTGTGAAACTGAGACATTGAATCCTAAAAGGACCCACATTGAACTTTGAGACCAGCAGAATGGTATCCTGGGAGACTTTGACCATCTCAGTGAAATACATGCACTGAGTGTTATAAATTTGAATGACAAATCTGGAAACCACCTGAAAACCACAGGAGAATTCTAACCCTTTAATATATAAAAATAGTTGACACCAAAACAAGAATTTGGAACTCAGAGCTAATGCGCAATATCTTTTAGCATGATCAGAGTACTGTTGGGGGGAGGAGAGAATTGTGTGTGTGTGTGTGTGTTTTTTTATTGTGGTAAAATATACACAAAATGGCTAAAATGTTAAATTTTACCTTAAGTTTATAATTTAGTGGCATTAAGTGCATTCACATTGCTGAAAGCCTCTGATCTTCCCTTGAACTGACTTTTATGGGGCAAAACAGAGGCTGAGAGATTCAGCGCTACACACGCCCAGCCATGGGTCAGGTGAAGCTTTGGGCGGTTTCTATTTGCCATTCTTAGGACCTGTTTGTCTAAGTCTGGGCACTTTGGTATTCTGCTAATGCAGGCATTATATCACCTTCCTCCAGGAGGCACAGGTCGTGTTCTGCACTGCCGAAACACCAAACTGAAAGTGACCATAGTGTTAAAAAGTGGTAAAAATAAAAATAACTTGGCTCCGAGGTTAGCCTCAGAAAGCCCTGGTGCCAAGCATGTGAACACTATCTGCTTTCTGTTTTTCTTTTCTTTAGGAAATCAGTGTGGCTTACACCAGTTTCAACAGATGAAATAAAATTGGATCCCAGTCCTTTTATTGCTGACTTCAAGGCAACGCCAGAAGAGTTAGGGTTACTATGTTCTGATTAAACTGACTCCCTCCTTAAGGAAAAATGAAAACTTGAAATTGACATCATGAATTTTGTTGGAAAACATTGGGGTTTTTTTTGGTACAAAAAAGAACAGCTGTAAATCTTTCCTTAGGTATCTTGATCCTTAAAAAAACCTTAATTCAGTGATGGTACTGATTCAGTAAAGGTGTATTTTTAAATAGTATTATTTATTGGGGATATGCCTTATTAATTTTATGTTAACTATTTGGTATGTGATATTACCATTTAAATTCTATTTTGTGTTCTATATGTTAATTCAGCAATATGTCCTGAGTGACAATAGTTTGATCTATTTGATATGAACCTCTGAATATTATTATGAGTATTTTTTTTAGTAAGAATAAAGAATAGAGACAGGTGTGTGAAAGTGCCAGAGACTAAAATTTGTGCAGAATTTAAAATTAAATATACTAACTCCTAGGAGACATAAAGTCTTCTTGTGTGAGGGTGCTTTAACTTGGGTGTGCTTTTCTAATTAATCAGTAAACCTGAGTCCTAAAAATACTGTCCATCATATTTAAGTCATTATTGCAGAAGAAATAAAATCTATATTCTAGAATTTAAGAACCACTCCCTTCACTGAAATTTGATGCCAGATTGTCCTTTTTTCCTGATATGACTCTTCTCTACTTGAAATGATTGACAGGGTGAGAGGGTCAAGCATCGCATCGTCCTGCCACATAAGAGCAGTTCATTACACGATCACCTAGCGCCAGCTATTTGTACTATCTTCTCTTCACTAAGGAGGAAGTCTGCCCAATAATACACCAAAAAAAATTCACTCTGACTTTGGGGATATTTCTTATATTCAATTGCTTACTGATACGTACATTTTTGGTGCTATATCCTTTGTGAAACAGATTTTGCTAAGATTTTTCATTAAGGTTTTTTTTTAAATTTTATTTATTTATTTTGAGAGGGGAAGGGAGGGAAAAAGAGAAGGAGTGAAACATCAGTGTGTATTTGCCTTTCACATGCCCCCAGCTGGGGACCTGGCCCACAACCCAGGCGCGTACCCTGATTGGGAATCGAACCAGCAACCCTTTGGTTCGCAGGCCTGTGTTCAATCCACTGAGCTACACCAGCCAGGGCTCATTTAGTTTTTTTAAAAAATATTTTATTTATTAATTTTTAGAAAGGGAGGAAGGGAGGGAGAAAGAGAGGGAGAGAGACACCAATGTGTGGTTGCCTCTCGTGCGCCTTCTACCCGGAGCCTGGTTACAACCCAGGCCTGTGTCCTGACTGGGAATCAAACCATCGACCCTTTGGTTCACAGGGCCACAGTCAAGCCACGGAGCTACATCAGGTGGGGCTCATTAAGCTTTAAACATAACTTAACGTGCTGCTACCTTATGTTCAATAAAATGTTGCTTACAGCTATTTACTTGTCAAAAAAAGAATTTAAACATTGCCGTAATGGACACAGCCTTTGGCAGTTAAGATACAGGTGACATCACTGGAAGGGTTAAAATGAATGTCAGACAATATCACCAGTGTGTTGTGACAACTTATTTAATCCTAATAACCTGAAGAGTTATCCATTACTATTAAAGATCTTAGTTGCTAAGACCTTGACATTCATTCTGTCACTGAAAATCTGTTTTCTAAGGTGAGTACTATGAGCTTAAATTTACAAATGAGGTAACTGAAGTCTTAGAGCTTTAGTAATTTCCTTGAACAGCTCTTTTTATAGTTCTAAATTTAAAACGACTATGTTCAAAGGAATACTTTTTTCACTTTGTGGAGAGCAGAACCAATAAAACGGCATTGGTCCGATCAAAATAGGATAAAGTGGAGTCGCTCATGTCAACCAAGAAGGCTGTAAGTCAGCCAAGACACTTTGGTTCAAGAGGGAAACTACCTAAGTCAGAGCAGGCATGTCTGGCAAGGAGACACACCTAAGATATCCACACATGTGGGCAGAAGAGTCACATCTGTAGAGCAGGACTGCCCATAGATAGACTCCTGGGCAAATTACCCACTTGCCATCTGGGGTGCCAAGACACTTAACCAAAGATCCAGAAGGGCAGAGTGTGCCACTTTCAAGATAGAACTGAGGCAGGCTCCAGACCACTGCTGAGTCAGCTGAGCCCCACACACCAGAGTATTGCTCCATGCCACGCTGATCTCCCTTGGCATCGACTGCCAGAGGCTCTGACCTGCTGGACCGAAGACTTCGTCTGCCCTGCTGCCCACCTGGCTACCGAGATCCTTCCTTGCAAGATACAGACAACCCCCTTGCCCACCATGCTGTCTCCTGGACCTGCAGACTGAGACTCTGGGACTCGGGTTCGTTTTCCCCCACTGATTGTTCTGTATGTGTCTTATATTTCTATTAGGTTGTTAGAGTGTGAGGAGGATACTAATGTGTGTCAATGTTCTACTCTGAGTGAACCTGCATTCAATGAAAGCTGAGTGAATAGCACAGTTACCATGTATGACTCTGGTCTATTTGTTGGTGCCAGGCTGCTCAGCAGACAGCTAGCTGAGAAGTTGCCTGGCTGACTTATAAGGAAAAACTATATCATGAACATATACTTGTGACACACTTCCTCATATTTCTTTCTCTCTTCCTTTTAAGACACAGTCTTGTCCTTTTTGTTTGCAGTATTCCATTTGCAATGGCTCTGGCTAACTGTTCTTCCTTCATTCCACGGCCCCTGCCTATCCCTCTACCCATATTTTCTGCTTGTAATTCTTGTTCCAACAATGTGTTAAACAACATCTCAAAGTCAGAGACAGTTTTGCCTGACGCCAGTTTCCTACCCAACACTATGCTTGCAGACAATGATATCTGAGTGGCTAGCACACTCTTCAGTCCCCCAGCAAAACACGTTCACTGCCTCCTCTAAAGTGTTGTATACGGTAGAGTTCCATCCAGCCTGAGTTAGAAGAGGCCGCCATTTTCTGGTAAAGACACTGTGGTGATCGTTACTGAGTGTCTCCTACTCACAGCAAGATAAGCTTGAGAGGAAAGAAGTCTGTCAAAGCCCAAAGCCTCTGAGGTAAACCGTGTAGAGTCCCTTTCTCCTGTCTTTTGTGTCTGTTTCAAGTGTCACCCAGTAGGCTACTGAGGATGTCTGCCAAATTTTCTGCTTGGTTGCTATGTAGAGACTTGGAATACCCAGCTCTCCAGATGGCTTCTCTTGATGGTTACTTTGGTGCCAGGGTGAAAAGTGGTAGATGTAATTACGTAGTTATTTATTTGGAAAAAGGTGGGCGTGGGTGCACATACATACAGATGTATACCCCTTAGATATATTAAATCCAAGTGGGTGTACCCAAATTTGGCTGCCAGCTCTGGCAGTGAGGGATGATCTGGACACAACTGAGGTATGGAATTTGGGGAGTGAGGTTCTGCATAAACTCAGGGGGACAGTTTCAGTAAATGACTTTCTAGTGGCAGCCAGTTTCTGATCCCTAGCTCCTCAGACTGCTGGCTGTGTGGCCTTAGGCAAGTTACTTTAACTTCTCTGATGCTCAGCTTCCTTGTCTGTAAAATGGAA
The DNA here is from genome assembly GCA_004026765.1 of Micronycteris hirsuta. Classification (NCBI taxonomy): domain Eukaryota; kingdom Metazoa; phylum Chordata; class Mammalia; order Chiroptera; family Phyllostomidae; genus Micronycteris; species Micronycteris hirsuta. Next base: position 16,651 of record PVJI01023642.1, read on the forward strand.
AAGGCCATAACGGTATCACGTTTTCATATGGGTGTTGTGAGAACTAAGTCCATTAACATAAGTAGGACATGTAGAACATACACTGAAAGCTAGGTAAGTGAACTAAACTGGTGGGTCCTTAGAAAATCTACATTTTCTTTATTAAGAAAAACGCTAAATTCATATTTTAGAACACAATTTATTTTACCTGAAGGCTAAAAATTCTCCATGATTTTATAGTTTTTTGGGTTTTTTTTTAAGTCAAGTTAAACAATGCAGTTAGAATAGGTTTCCTCCCTCTAGAACTGCTCTGGAGTTTCTCTGCATGAGACTCTAATTCTTGTAAATATATTTCTCATAAGGCACAATGACACCAGCCTGGACCAAATGTTCATTCATTTATTAAACATATATTAGCTGAGTGCCCAACATAGGACAGACATTGAGCTAGGCACTGGAGTTACAATGGTGAGAAGTTGGGAAGATCGGGGCTCAGAGGGGTAAGCAGAATGAGAAGGGAAGGAGAGGGAATTCAGAGTAACATTCATCAAAGTAGGACACGTGGGCTGCAATTCAGCCTGGAAAAAGAGCAAAAGTGACCTAGATGGAGCTTGAGGGGGAATGTGTTTCAGGAGGACAGAAAAAGTACTGAGAAAAGTTCAAGACGTTTGAGAGCTTGACACTTGAGAGGCCTGAAAGAAATAAACAAGGCTGGACTGAGCTTTGCGATCAGGACGGGTGAGGAATGCAGCGGAAGGAACAGTCAAGTTACTCTGATCCCAAAGGAGCAAGCTCTGCCCACCACATACATTTTAGCGCGTTAGATGCTTTATCTAAAATATACACATATTTTCAAACCAATAAAGCTTGAGCCTGGGCTTTGCAAGGTGGTGTTCAACATGGATGGGAGAGGAATTGAAAAATGCTCTACTTTGGCCATCCTTGTTATTCTGTGTCTCATGCAGCATTTATCAGGCTTTTGTTAAAATATATGTTATAAACTTTTTTGATCTTCCTTTATTCTTGAATTCCAGTACAGCATTGAACATCGGAGGTAAAGGCTTCTTGTTATTTTACATTTATCAATACTTAAATAGAGCATGTACCCTAATGCCTTAAGGCTACCATAAAAATCAGTATTAACAGGAATCTTTTATAAGAGGTAAAATAGAAATTACCAATATAATAAAGTTGAAATGGATTCTGCCCTTCATCTTCTTAGTTCTTCAATGATTATATAAATGTGAGATATACCCCCTCCAATAAAGAACTAGAAAGGTAAATATTATCTTGAAAGAAAGTGTCATGGATTTATTTTGACAAAAATGAGCAAAGTTATCAGAAAACTGGATCTGCCATGTAATTTCCAGCAAAAAAAAAAAAAAGGAGAAATTAAGATACTATTCCAAACTCAAAATCAATAGTTTTGGCAGAATTCATCAGTGCTCAATGGCTCTACGCTTAATCTCATACAATCCACTTCATTAAGTGGTAAAAGCATCTAAGTACCTTGTAATTATTTTGTCCTGGAGGACACTGCATACCGGGAAGTTATATTGTTCAAGATTTAATGAACATACTATGTATATTTTAGTGATACATATTTTTCAGCTGAAATGATTGAGGTGGTGGTTTGGTGATCCTAGTATATAATACTTCAAGCCGTTTTTGACACAAGGAAGATTTAAATTAAATGTCAACATTTACCAACTCTTTATTAGGTTAAAGTCTTTATACATTATCAAAGTTGCCCTTTGTGATGTTAATATGAAATATATATTTTTCATTTTATTCAAGTGAAAACTGAAGTTCCCATTACTGGATTATAACACTAGTAAGTGGCCAAACTGGAATTTGAACTTGGCTCTTTAATAATGCTTAAACTATTTAGTAACCAGAAATGTATCTTCCATATAGTACTATATAATATGATTTTTTAAAAATGTTGAACCTTAAAGTAGAATGTTTCTGCTAGAATCTGTACTCACTTATGAGCTGAATAAGTATGGGTGAGTTTCTCAACCTCTCTATGCTTCAATTTTCTCTTTATTTTTTATTTTTATTTTAAAAGATAAATTTTTTTTTGAGAGAGGGGAAGGGAGGGAGAAAAAGAGGGAGAGAAACAGCAATGTGTGGTTGCCTCTCACACACCCCCCACTGGGGACCTGGCCCACAACCCAGGCATGTGTCCTGACTGGGAATCAAACGGGTGACCCTTTGGTTCACAGGCCAGCACTCAATCCACTGAGCCACAGCAGCCAGGGCAATTTTCTCAACTTTAAAATAGGAATAGTAATACTGCAACAAAAAGTTGTTGGGAGTATTAAATATAGGGTGTGGCAAAAGTAGGTTTATAGTTGTGAGTATGCAAGTTTGTTCTTCTATTATTATTATTATATTATTTTTTGTACAACAAACAACTGTAAACTTACTTTCCCCCACCCTGTATATTAACACATTCACAGCAACTAGACAGTGCCTGGCACATAGTAATAACTACTCAATAAATGATGCCTATTATCATTACTGAGACATGACCAAAGCCACCTTCCTCACATAAGAGATCACTGATCAGTAAAGCCATGTCTGGCTGTCCAGGATTGCCTTGAGGAGAGGCAGGGACTATATAATGTATAAGTGCAAGGAATTGCTCTTTACCATTCCAAAATTAAGGGAAGTGCCCAGGCCTACCACAACAATTTGGTGATACCTACTACGCCAAGACAAAGTGGAATTAAATCATGTAAAAACTCTATTTTTCTCCCCCATTCATGGAGAGTCATTTTAATGTATGGACAGAACTGAATTCTTTGAAAATATTATTAGCTAGTGGTAAAAGGGAAAAAAAATCAAGCCTTTGCATCTCTTTCCTATAACAGCAATCAACAACCCCATGGCTTCCCAAGAAGTGGCTGAGGCTCTCCCCAGCTCTGTCTTACCAGGAAGCCAGGCAGAACCAGAGATGGTGGATAATTCTCTCCACCAGCTCATTGAGAGACAACAAAATTGCCAGCAAGTGGAACTACAAGCCCTTGGGGTAAGTCAACCTTAGTTAAGAAATTGGCTTAAGATGGAAAAAATAACTATTATGTGGAAAACCTTATTTATGCTCTTAAGGGAGAATTGCCAAGTTACTCATCATGTCAATGATGTTGCTCCTTTAAGAAAAGACGTGGGCGTATTTTAGGCCTGGGAGTAGAAATGCAGTGGCATGATCTGGTGGTAGAAAGCATCTTATCAACATTGGACGCTGGGCTCCAATCAGGAGGCTGAGCTCTGTGAACTCCTATTCTGTACTTAAATTTAAAAATTGGGTTGAGGGAAAGATTGAGTAGAACGTGGCCTGCTGTCTGTCTGCCTTCATCTTTTACAGCCCCAAATCACATGGGGAAGGTGGTTTGATTAATTTATGTGATCAGCCACACCTCCTTTACTCTTCTGCGGCCACTACTTTCCAAAAGCAGTGTGTGAGAGTGAACAGAGGCTGGGGGGAGGCGAGGAGGAAGGGTTGCCACTGGGATTGGTGGGAACAGCAGGGAACATAAACCTCCCAGGGTGAGTAAGCTCTTGCCCAATTAATTTAGGTTTGACGTTTTCAAGCAGTGATACCTCATTTCCAAGGAAAGTTTAAATGGTCTCTTCCCAGTGTATACTAATATATGACTATTATGATTTTTTTTTTCTCCTACAGGCCATCCAGATCCTGAATGGAGCAATAATTCTAGCTCTGGCTGTCTTACTGACTACTTTACAACTCTTATCCGGAGTCTTCCAGAAATTCATATTTTTTACCATGTACACGGGCTATCCACTTTTGGGTGCTGTATTTGTGAGTATTCAAATACCCCAGCCAGAGATCGTTTCTTAGACACCACTGCTAGAAATGTGTTTAATAATAAAGGTATTATTCTTAGGTAATTTGACGGTTGCATGCTGTGGGTTTGATCAGTAATTCTTGACACGAACTAGTTTTTAAAAACAAAGCACTTTACCTTCTGATGAAAAGAGATCACACTGGCTGAGTACGAATTGAGCCCCAAATGTTAATTTAATACTCATGCATTAAGTTTAAGGATACTAAGAGAATTGAATGAACAATGAGTATTGGTGAATTGCCTTGTGGTATAGCCAAGAGAGTCCTAGTTTGGGAGAGAAGAGAATGCCTGCCGATTACTGTCTGAAAGTCAGGAGAGTAGTTCCCCCTGTTTGGGTGAAAATGCAATTATTAAAATAGGCTAGGTGATTTAAAAAATTTATTCAGCTTTGTAATTTAATTATCACCTACCTGATGGATGTTTTTGGTTTGTTTTTATAAATTTGTTTGTTTTGCTTATTTATTCTGATGCTAGAATTTTGAGCATTTATACATGTTCAATCTTGGACTAAACTTGAAACTAAAGATGCCACCAAGAAATCTAAGGTGGGAATGGTTGGTTGGTAATAGTGAACAGAACATGTAATTGGCAAATGAAGAAGAAAAAAATTATAAGAAGCCTTGGACTCTAATTTTTTCTTGCTTTTATTTTTCAAGATCACTGAACTTCAGATCTCCTTCAAAAAGAACTTGTTCAGTCCTGGCTGGTGTGGCTCAGTGGATTGAGCACCGGCCTGAGAACCAAAAGTTTGCAGGTTCGATTCCCAGTCAGGGCATGTGCCTGAGCTGCAGTCCAGTCCCCAGCTGGGGGCATGCAAGAGCCAACCAATAGATGTTTCTCTGCCTCTCTTTCTCTCTTCCATATCCTCTCTCTAAAATATAAACAAAATCTTTAAGAAAAAAGAACTTGCTCATAATTTGGCTATAATTTTTTGGACCTAATCAGATCTCATATTCTGACAAAAGATTATATGCTGTTTATGGATATAGTCTAGTGTAATCCAGTGTAATCTGGATTTAATATTTCTGAAAATTTTAGATAGTAATATCATCATTTCGATGGAAGAGTTAGAGTCTGACTTTCTAGAAAACCCAGGGTACACGTTTGCTTTGCATAATGAATACTGACTACCCAAATGAAAAAATATCCATATTGTAGAAAAGACAATAATAAAATCTTTTAATGATTCAGTCAGAAAGAGCTTTTTTTTTTTCCCCCAGAAAGTGAGGTCCGTTTGTCAAAAAAAAACACCAAAAAACAAAACCAAAAGCCATATCCAGGGACCCAGAGTTTTACTCTTTTTAGCATCCTCAACACTGAGATTCAAATCTGACCAATGGATTCCCATTTCTGGAAGCTTCTCTCTGTGTGCATCTACAGAGCAAAGTCTAAGGTCCAGGACATGCCACAGAGCCCTTCATATCTGGCCTCACTTTTAATTAAACGCTTGTCTCCCTCCCTGCCCCTCTGCAGATTGACTCTGTGATTCTTTCTATTTGTCCAATCTTTCTCTTGTTCGTCCTTATTAACTCTGTGACTTTGGAAAAGATTTTTGAAATCTCACCTATCAGTTTCCTCACTAGGATGGTAGAAATGATATGAGGATTTTCTCTTTACATTTCACTGTGAAATGTGAAAAATGTATCTAGAAAACCTAAGTTATTGTTAATTATTTGGTTCACAGGCCTGTGTTCAATCCACTAAGCTACACCAGCCAGGGCAATTGTTAATTATTTGAGTGCTTTCTGCATGCTTGGCATGTATCTGAGCCCTGAGCACGTGCTATTTCATTTTATCCCAATGCAGGTACAAGGTAAGTAATAGTAACAGGGGATATGTCCATCTGCATTTTACAGAAGAAGAAACTGAGGCAAAGAGAGATTTGATAACTTGTCTAAGGTAACAGAATAAGAGCTGAATATGGGGTCAGAACACAGAGCATTACCTTTAACCACAAAGCTACAGCAACTCAGGCAGTTCCTGTGATAGCCTCTTTGTTATTTAAAATAGCATCCAAAGCCTGCCCTTTCCTGTTTGGCCATAAGTCAATAGTTGAATTTTTATGTAGCAAGCTTTTGCTCTTTGTGATTTTGGCAACTTTCCCCTCAAACCATAGGAGTTGCAAACCGTTGGTAAATGGTTGTGAGATTTCTGAGGTAAAAAAACAGAATGAGGTTTTGAGAATTCAATGGATCAAATTTGAGTCATGGATACAATAACATATCAAAATAATCTTTAAAAATAGTGGATATATTGATATAGGCACATAAATATTTGCAAAAAATCTTTTAGAACATATAGTCTGATAAATCAAACCCTTACCTGAAGCTTGGTTAAGAATGTGAGGATAGCCCTGGCTGGTATAGCTCAGAGGATTGAGTGCACACTGAGAACCAAAATTTTGCTGGTTCAATTCCCTGTCAGGGCATATGCCTGGGTTGTAGGCCAGGTCCCCAGTAGGGGGCGCGTGAGAGGCAACCATACATTGATGTTCTCTACCTCTCTTTCTCCTACCCTTCCCCTCTCTCTAAAAATAAATAAATAAAATCTTAAAAAAGAATGTGAGGATGATATTACATGTACATGTGTATATAAATAGATATTATTTGCATTTAATAGAAATATAAGCAGAAAGCTAATTATATTACATTAAACATAAATTTGTTATGTTTTTAAAGTATGCACACCCACATAAAC
>PVJI01023643.1:0-22950 GCA_004026765.1 Micronycteris hirsuta
TGCACTTCCTGTGTATCAGGCACTGTGCAAAGCATACAGTATGGAAAAAAACCTGGAGGAGCCCAAGCTACAGGACAGATATCTGTAAATGCATACTGTCCTCCTAAACTGATAAACACTCACCAAGAGCTAACAGAAGGAAGAATCCAGATAGGCTTCCCGGAAGAGATGTGTAAAACAGGTCTTGCAGGAGGCAAGTGATGTAGAGAAGATAAAGCACAGGATCACAGGCAGGAGAAGAGGAGCAAGCAGTAGGTCCCAATGGTCCCACCAGCCTCTCTCCACACCTGCTCCTCCTGGCTCACTGTCTCAGGCACCAGGATCAGCTCTTCCAGCCAGAACCTCCCATAACTTTTTGCCCTCCTGCATCCCTTCCTTCTGATTAATCGCCGAGTCCTGTCTGGTCTCCTTCTGACATTCCCCTCCCTTCCCCGCCCTCACCCATCTCTAGCCCGACAACACTTCCTGTCTCCTGCAACAGCCTCCCAAGGACTCCGGCTTACTTTTACTCCACTTGGATCTACTCCACAAGGAGTGTCCAGACGGATCCTTCGTTAAAGGGAAAGGGGGGAGGGGGAATAATCTGACCCTGTCATTATCCCACTTAAATCCTTCAGTAGCTCCCAGAGCCTTCAAGATTAAACCAAATCTTCCTAAAGGGATTTATGAAACCCTTGGTGGCCTGGCCTCTGCCCACCTCACTAACCTCATCCCTGACCTCCACTTCCAGCTTCAGCGTCTCACATGGCAGCTCACCACCCTGGCTTTCCATTAGAGCCACCTGGGGAGCTTTGACAAATCCAATGCCAAGGTCCCACTCCCGGAGATTCTGATGGAATTAGCGGCGGAAGGCCTGGCCCTCGGTGCTGCAAAGCCCCCACAGGACACTAACATGAAGCCAGACTTGAGGACATAGCTCTAACACACCTTCTCTCACGTCCAGGTTTACGGCACACTCTCTGTGTCTGCCGCTTCCTGGCCACAAATCAGAGGCTTTTTGTCTCTGCCCACTGCTGTCTTTCCAGCACCTAGAACAGTGCCTGGAACGTACTGGTAGTTGGTGCTCTGAGTATATTTGCAGAAAGAAATGAATGAATGAGAGACTCTGCTTTCTCCCTTCATTGGGTTAGATCTCAGTCGTTCTTTAGGATCCAGCTTAGACTTCTTAAAAGACACCGTGACAACCAGCCCTGATGCCCCTGGCTGGGGTTGGGTAACCTTTTGTGATCCCGGCACCTAAGACCCCTCCCAACATACCATATATCATACCAGCCTGTAGTTACATCCCTCACTTAGCCTGTAAGCTCCGAGGCAGCCCTGTCTGTGTGGTCAATATCCCTCCGTCACCTGGCAAAGTGCCTGACATGGTGGGTGCTGACTGAACAAACAGCGAAAGAGCTCGGTGTGTTGGTGTAATGTCAGGGCACGGTGCAGCTGGAGCAAAAGCAACAGTGGGAGACGAGGCTGGAGAGGCGCACAGGGTACACAGGTTGTGAAGGGCCGGCATCCACACCAAGGAGTCTGAACGGTGTTAGACAACAGGGAGCCAGCAGAAGTTTAAGTAAAGTGACACAGTCAGCTTGAACTTCGGGACAATAAGCTGCTGAAGCATGCGGGACTGTGGGAATTCAGAGAAACACAAAGGTAGGGGACCAGAGAGGGGTGTAGAGAAGACGAGGAGAGGGTCCAGACCTGAGAGGCAGACAGAGACAACGGTACTTGCAGACCATGTGGACCAGTGAGGGAGAACGCGGCCCTGCGGTGACTGGCTTCCTGCCTGCCAGACTGTGGGTGTGGTGTGGCGCATGATCAGGTGTGGTGCCAGGATTGGACAGGCGGAGTTAAAAGCTTGAGCTCAGCAAACAGACTGCCTCCATTCAAATTTTAGCTCCACCACTTCCTAGCTCTCAGTCCTAAGGAAGTCACCTTCACCCCTTCAGTTCATCTGTTAATGGGGACAGTAGTACCTACATGGCAGGGATGTCGTGAAGACTGAATGAGGTAGTACAAGTAAATGCTCACCCATTGCCTGGCACACAGCCAATGCCATAAAAGAGTTAGCAAAACTATGGATACACAGCCTGGTGGATTATCTGCAAAGATGGCTGCCAGCAATTCCTTCCATCCCCTTAAGAAGTGGAGTCTGTTTCTCCCCCTCTTGATTCTGTGCTGGCTTTGTGATGTGCTTTGACTACCAGGGACACGGTACCAATTCCAGTGAAGCCTTAAGAGGCCTGGGGGGCATCTGCTTTTACATGCCCCTCCTGCCCGGAAGCCAGCCATCATGAGAAGCTTGAGCTTGACCCCTGAGACTACTGACTGCTGAGAGACCCAGAGTCAGAGAGAGCCACACTGCGAGGAAAGGAGGTGTAGCAGCTGACAGCGGGCACCAAGGCCCCAGACACGTGAGTGTGGCTGTCTTGGAGGCTCACAGCCTCAGCCAAGACCACAGAATTATAAGAAATAATAAATTATTGCTGTGTTAAGCTGGTAAGTGTGGGCTGGTTGTTACACAGCAATAAATAACTGAAACTTACAGAAGGAAAAGGACGTAACTGGGGCAATAAGGGTTTCATTTCAAGTCATCTTACACATTAGGCATTTTGGAGAGTAGATAATTACATGGCTAGTACACAGTTATGTGGCAATCTCTAGACAGGCATTGGAAGTCCAGGTCTGGCCTCAGGAGAGAGGTGGGGGGAGGAGACAGAGGTTCAAGGGTCAGTCAGCACGCGGGCAGGACTTGGTTCCCTGGGAGAAGGTAAGCTTGTAAAGAGGGTGAGAGGGACAAGGAAAGAGGTACCGGGATAGAATCTGGACTCCTAGATATTTAAGGGGCGATAGAGAAGTTGGTAAAGGAGACAAGAAGCAATGATCACGGATGGACAGAGAACTAAGACAGCCAGGGAGCTGGGCTTGGAGAAGGGAGAATTGGGAGTTCACAGCTACAAAGGGCAATGGACTTTTAAAAAAGATTTTATTTATTTATTTTTAAAGAGAGGGGAAGGGAAGGAGAACAAGAGAGAAAGAAACATCAATGTGTGATTGCCTCTTTTGTGCCCCCTACTGGAGACATGGCCTGCAACCCACACATGTGCCCTGACTGGGAATCGAACCCGTGACCCTTTGGTTTGCAGGCCGGCAATCAATCCACTGAGCTACACCAGCCAGGGCCAAAGGGCAATGGATTTGAAAGTTAGGAGGGAATGGTGATGATAGGGCAATTTCAGTTTCAAATAAAGTGGCAGAGTGGAAGTCAGATAATAAGGGGCAAAGGAGGGAAAAATAATTGAGAAACTGGACACAGCAAATGTAGATTCCTGTTTTTAAAAGTCTGTCGTTAAAATGGAACTCATAGAAAGAGAGCCGATTAGTGGTTGCTGAGGGGTGGGCATGTGGAAAATGGTGAAGGCAGTCAAAGGGTGCAAACTTCCATCCTGAGATGAACAAATGTGGGGGATGAAATTTATATCATGACTGCACACTTGGAAGTTGCTAAAAGAATTTATCTTGAAGGTTTTACCACATGAAAAAAAATGATAACTATGTGAGGTGATGAGTGTGTTATTACTGTGGTAATCATTTCTCAACATATACATAGAGAAAACCATAATGCTGTTCATCTTAAACTCACACAATGTCATATATCAATTATGTCTCCATAAAGCTGAGGGGAAAATAAACCTAATTATCTTTTCCCCAAAATTAAAAAAAATTAAATTAAATTAAAAGTCAGGTGTTAAGAGAAGGAAGAAACCTAGAGCATTTACTTGGGTGGGTAGTAGGACAAAAGGAAAATCATTTTAAGTTGAGGGAAATTGCTTGCTAAGAGGAGAGGCCAAAGAAAATGCCAAAGAAAATGCCAAAAATGCCAGAGATTAAAGATCCCGGTGGCTGGAGGTCCTAGGAAATGTGAGGGCGGGACATGGAACGCAGGCTGGGGTGAGAAGAGAGACGCAGAGGTAGAACTTCACGGTGGGTACGATGTTAGCGAGACGGGAGGCAGGGTGAAGGTCACACGTGGTGGCCTTTCTTCTCTGTGAAGAGGAGGTAAGGCAGTGCTGAGGGGCTGTGGGAGTCCAGACCCCAGACTCTCATGAGGGTTTCCTGCTTCTGGGGGTCAGGCTCTCAATACCAGCTTCTCCCCTCTGCCTGCCCCAAATTCCATCTCCTTCCCTGGAACTGGTCCCCAGCCCAGACAGTCCCCTGGAAAGTTCTCATTCGCTCCTTCATTCATTCTCCAGGTATCTGTTCATGTCCACACCACTGAGCCCCATTTCTCTGGGCAACATAGTCTCCCTCTTTCCACAGGGCTCTCAAACCTTCCGCACACTTTTCAGAAACTCCCAATCCTTTCCTCCCACACCCAGTAAAGGACCTCACTGCCTACTTTATTAAGAACACAAAATCATCAGATTCATCTGTCAACTACCAAACACAAACTTACCTAAGGCTGCACCATCTCCTGCTGATACAGCATTTTTACACTGCAGTTTAATTTAGGGGGTCTTGATCAGCAATTTTTAATACAATAAATAGAACAGAAAATGGTATCTGTTGCACACGGTAATTTACTGTTCCTTAAAGCTTCTGTATCAATTATGATGAATCTGAGGTTAAAAAAAAGTTTACGTTTGAAAACTTTCATAACAAAATGTTAAAACAACACTGCAATAGAGAAGCTCTCCTCCTTCTACTCAAAGCTAATCCTTGTTTTGGGTCCCCATCCCCCAACTTTTTCAGGACCCTTATATTCTGGACTTGAAGTCTTCTCTTCTGTAAAAATCGAAAACAGTACACCGCTGCCAGCCTCCCCCTCTGCCTGCCCCCCGAGTTCTCTCCCTTCCCCTTCCCAGTCAAGCTTCTCCACAGAGTTCTGTGTCTGCACTGGCTGGGGTGGCTCAGCTGCTTGCTGTGTCGTCCCATAAGCTGAAAGGTCAGGGCACATGCTTAGGCTGCAGAGTCTGTGGTTGGGGTTCATGCTGGAGGCAACTGATGATGTTTCTCTCCCTCCCTTCCCTTGTATCAAAAAAAAAAAAATCAGTAAAAAAAATTTTTTAGCCCCGGCTGGTGTAGCTCAGAGGATTGAGCGTGGGCTGGGATCCAAAGGGTCCTGGTTCGATTCCCAGTCAGGGCACATGCCTGGGTTGCGGGCCAGGTCCCCAGTGGGGGCCACGTGAGAGGCAACCATACATTGCTGTTTCTCTCCCTCTCTTTCTCCCTTCCTTCCCCTCTCTCTAAAAATAAATAAATAAAATCTTAAAAAAAATTTGTTTAAATGTTATTTAAAAAAAGCTGTCATCAGCTCCGTTACCCCACTCCCACCCCTCATCTCGCCCCGCAGTCCACCTCCTGCCCACTGCACCCCTCTCCACGAAGTCCCCGGGACCCCAGAGCCCATACATCTAAAAGGCACTTTTTAGTGCTCACTCATTTCTGAATTCCTTCTCATCCTTTCAGCAGCCCCTGGGGGAGTTTTCACTCACCTCCCTAACAAGGTCAAACCACCCACTAGCGGTAATCTCTGTTCTTCTTTCCTTTGTAACAGTGGTCGGCTGTCACTTAAAATTTCAGGTTTGTGCGATTATTTGCCTAGATAAGGCCTCCTCAAGGCTAGAGATCCAGTCTGTCTTTATCCACCCTGGCAGCCTGAGGGGCTCTCCTGCTCAGAGCTGGGCAGAGTCAGTGCTTGATAATCTGATGTTAGATAAGTGACACCATTCCAGCCCCTGCGAAGTGAAGGGGAGCCAGGGGCAAAGGTGGAAGGAAGGGGCTGCTCCTGTCCTGCTTCCCAGACCAATCTGAGGCCTTTCCAAGAACATCACATAACCCCCCACTGCCATCTTTCACTGTCTCTGTCAGAAAAGTCAGTGACCAAGGTAGGAATAGTTGCCTACCATTTGATACTTGACATGTAGAGCTCTTCTTTCTTTTTTTTAAGATTTTATTTATTTATTTTTAAAGAGAGGGGAAGGGCGCGAGAAAGAGAGGGGGAGGAACATCGATATGTGAGAGGTACATTGATTGGTTGCCTCTCGTGCCCCCAGCCCCCAACTGGGGACCTGGCCTGCGACCCAGGCATGTGTCCTGACTGGAAATCCAACCAGCGACCTTTAGGTTCTCTGGCCAGCACTCAATTCACCGAACCACGTCAGCCAGGGATAGAACTCTTTAATGAATGCTTTATATCCACTCTACCTGACGCCTCCTTCTGGCATCAAGTGACTAGAATACAAGGCCTGGATCTGTTTTACTGTGTCTGAGTACAGCTGGCATCTTCCACAGCACTGGTCCCTGACAAACTCCACAGAACAGCAAAAGGCCTTACTCTCTGCTGTAGAGCCACACCTAAAGACTGTTCCACTGTGCTTAAATGCTTTCACTACTTGGTTATTGATTTCCTGTGGCATACCAATATGTAAACATTCACTTTATGATATTAAAAGATCCAGTACATATGACAAGTATTTAAAATCTAACAAGCACAGGATAAAGATGCAACCGACACAATGCAAACGGTCCGAGACTCTGCTGAACGAATGGCCGGGTTTTTTCCCAACAAGGCAATTAGAGAGAGAGGATTTAAAGGTGATTTAAGGGACATATTAACTAGACAATCGTATGGAGCTTGCTTGGATCTTTATCAAATAAAATAACTTAAAGGAAGTCATAGGGTAATCAAAGAAATGGGAATATAGACTGGAACTCTGATGAAATTTTTTAGAGTGTGGTAGTAGTTGATAGTATTATAGTTATGTCTTAAAAAGGCAGTCCTAATCTTTTTGAAATACATATTGAAACATTTATAGATTGTAAAAGAGGAAATAATAGAATGTTTTGGATTTGCTATGAAATAATCAGAGTGAAGTGGGATGGTGAACAGGCTAGGGTTTCAGAAGAAAGAAGATGGTCAGTTGTTAATGGTCGAACCCGGGTGACGGGTACGCTTGACATGCTTCTCTCCGCTGGACTACGTTTGAAATTTTCAAAAAGTTCAAAAGCAAATACTAATAGAATCCCAAAGTATCTATTTTTAAAGTAATTTTTAAAGTCTATAATACCTTAAATTCTTTCACTTTTTTTTTTTTTTAATTTATTTTTTAGAGAGAGGGGAAGGGAGGGAGACAGAGACGGAGAGAAACAGCAATGTATGGTTGCCTCTCACATGGCCCTCACTGGGGACCTGGCCAACAACCCAGGCATGTGCCCTGACGGGGAATCGAACCGGGACCCTCTGGTTCCCAGCCCGCGCTCAATCCACTGAGCTACACCAGCCAGGTCTAAATTCTTTCACTTTTTAAGACGTCTCAAAGAGAGCCGTACTTTGATTCGCAAGCCGTTTAAGGTATCTTTGACCGCGGGAGGCAGACCTCGGGGCTGCACACCTCGTGTCAGGCTTCCGTTGGAGCACATCACCTCTTTACCCCTCACCTCTGAGGCGCTGGGATCTATTTCCAGGGTGCACTGAACCGACTGCTCTCAAATGTCAGAAAGAAGATACAAGCACAGTCTGGCAGCGCCTGAGGTTCCGCAGCCTTCCTACTGCCTTCGAACTCGGAAGTAGAGCTTGAAATCCATGTCTTCACCCAGCAGTTGTGCTGGGGGCTACAAAACTGTCACAACACTTCTTGATGGCCACGCCACTGACCCCTGCCCAGCCCCACTCAGGCTTCACACCAGTCTTTGAAACTGCCTCCAACACACTGGGTCAACCGGCGACCTGTTCGCTGTTGTCCTTTACTGCTGCTTTTTCATTCAAGTTTGAACTAGCCAATATAAAAATATTCAGAAACTTCTGAAGTCTACTGGCCTCTATGCCCAAATCTGTTGTGGGGCAGAAATGAAAGTCCCGAGAGAGTTTAATGACATTCAATTGCCTTCTGATACAGACAGACTAACAACCACTCACAGGTTCATTATGGCTAATGCAGAAACGTTGCCTGACCCCAGCTCTAACTCCCAAGTCCAGTAAACCTTGTTTGGCTACCAACTTTCTTAGTTTTTGTGAAACAGATTAAATTGCTGAAAAATTTAGGAAAGGCAGGTCAGGTTTTTCCCCTGCCCTAGCAAAATAAATCTCCAAATCTCCTTTGGTTAAATCAACTCTTCATAAAATAAAGCAGTTATTGCACTCCTCCGTTACGACTCAAACAAGATAACCAAGTATATTTCATTCCCCAGCCTTAGAACCATACCTCACAAAGCCCAAAAAGCCTCATCTATCTTGTCCATGAAACAGAGCAAACGAATACTATATACCAGCGTAAGCACAGGAATTTTCCAGCACCCCATTTCCATCGGGTGCACGTGCACAAATAATCAAAGACACCTACCACCCCTGCGCAGAATTACGAACGGGTGACCTGTGCTTTCAGTGCGGAAATACAGATATTTGTGTGTGTGTGTGTGTGTGTGTGTGTGTTGTTTGTTTTAAATGGGAAGGAAAGGAGGAAAATAGGGCGTGAAGACTTGGAGATGAGTCTTAATTCTTTCCCTTCCCTCCCATCTTTCTCTGCAAGAAAATGCAGGCATATTGGTAAAATGTCAAGTGACAGTTTCTTGGGCAGTTTAATACCCCAATTAAAAACGACGAAGGCCAGAAAATGTGGGGACGAGGGGAGAATAAATGTGAAACCCTAGATTGGAAGGGTAGGCCGGGGCAAAGAGGCCCCTGCCCTCTGTCGGGCTCTACCGAGAACGCGAAGTCGCCGCGCGACCACCCGGCCGCGTCCAGGTTCTCGGCGGCCGGCTACCCTGGGTTTTGCTACTGCCTGCGCCGTCTTGGCTGCCCACTCACACCTCGGGCTGGTCCAGACAGTAGGCTAGGCTCATTCACTTCCGGTGACAAATCCCTCCCACCACCTCTAGCAATAATGCAATATTTCCCCCATCCCTTTCCTAAAGACCGACAGCCCCAAGGAGAGTCGCAGAGCCTGGGGCTAGGGTCGCACCCCGGCGCAACCAGCAGCGCCCAGATGCGGAGGGAGTGATAGTGGACAGTGAAAGAGTGGAGAGAACGAGGGAGGAAGAGGAAGGGGGTGTGGAATCTCACCCCCCCGCCCCCACCCTGCCGAATGCCGCAATTGGCCAAAAAAAAAAAAAAAATAGTAATCCGTTTTTAGGCTCCCCCAGGGCCCTCTGAACCCGGTTGCAATGAAGGAGCCCAGTCTCTACCATCCGGGTGCCCCTCGCCTTCTCCCGCACTAGTTAACTGCCTGCGGAGATCCTGGGACCTCAGGCCACGCCAAACTGCAGAGGCTCCGGTGGGGGGGGGGGGAGGGAGAGGGTAGGATAAGCGTCTGCTGGGGTGGCAGGAATAGGTTGGGCGTACGTGGTGGTGGAAAAGAAAAGAAAAAACCAGAGGCATGCAAGCGGCTCCCTAGCCAGCTGTTCCAGCTGCCGCTTCCTCCGGCGCGGGCCGGGCGGTGCAATATTCCCTCCCCCCTCCATCTTTCTCACCACTACCTGTCCCCCCAGCCACCACACGCACACATTCCCCCCACCAGTAGCAGATCTCTGGCCTGTAAGGGGATAGTAGGGAGGAGCTGGGAGGAGGGGGAAGCCTGCGAGTTTCTAACCTTGTTCTTATAAACAAACCCACATGTGCAGCTGCCGCTGCTGCAACTCACCCCACAATCCCGGATATAAGTCCTGCCTCTTTAAGAGGAAAAAAAACTTCCCCCGCCTGCCTCCCACCCCACCCATCCACAAGGACCTTTGTCTCTCCACCCTCTTTGTCAGTCCGCCCCACCCCATACCCCCTCCTATGGGGGTGAACCAATGGACGAAGAAAATAAGGCTGGTCTTCTGACGTCATCGTAGCTGGCCAATCAAAGGACGCGTTGGTGGGAGGCCTCACGGAGGGCGCGCCCGGAGGAAGGAATGCAGGAGAAAGGAAGCTTGCAGTCAAGATGGAGACAGCTAGTTGCTCTGCTGCCGTCGTGGAGAACGGGGATACGGGGCCCCAGCGGGACCGCAGCCTGGTGCCTGAGCGGCTTCAGAGACGAGAACAAGAGAGGCAACTGGAGGTGGAAAGACGGAAGCAAAAGCGACAGGACCAGGAGGTGGAGGAGGAAAACAGCGACTTTTTCGCTGCCGCCTTCGCTCGGGAGCGAGCAGCCGTGGAAGAGATTCTGGAGCGTGGGGAGTCCGTCGAACGGCTGGAGGAGGCGGCCTGTCGGCTTCAGGGGCTGCAGAAACTTCTCAACGACTCGGTATTATTCTTGGCCGCCTACGATGTGCGGCAGGGACAAGAAGCGCTAGCGCGGCTGCAGGCGGCCCTGGCCGACAGGCGCCAGCAACTGCAGCCCAAGAAGCGTTTCGCTTTTAAAACCCGGAGGAAAGATGCTGCCTCAGCCACCAAAGTCGATGCGGTTCCTGGCACCCCGGCGGCGGAAGGCATCCTGGCCTCCCCGCCGCCTTTGAAAGAGGGAGACTTCGGCTCTAGCTGGCTCTGCGGCTTCTCCAACCTAAAGTCCCAAGTTTTGGAGAAGAAAGCGGAGGAATTGCACCAGCGAGACGTCCTTTTGACCGAACTGAGCAACTGTAAGATCAGACTGTATGGTAATCCCAACACCCTGCGGCTGTCCAAGGCCCGGAGCTGCACGGTGCTCTGCGGCCCAGTGACCACCTCTGTGTTTCTGGATGACTGCAGTGAGTGCGTCCTGGCCGTGGCCTGCCAGCAGCTCCGAGTACACACTACGAGAGACACCCGCATCTTCCTGCAGGTAACCAGCAGGGCCATCGTGGAGGACTGTAATGGGATCCAGTTCGCCCCTTATACTTGGAGCTACCCAGGAATCGACAAAGACTTCGAGGGCTCTGGTTTAGATAGGAGCAAAAATAACTGGAACGACGTTGACGATTTCAACTGGCTGGCCCGGGATGTGCCCTCGCCAAACTGGAGTATTCTTCCGGAAGAAGAGCGAATGATCCAGTGGGACTAAGCAGTTGCTACTCTTCACTTCTACCGAATTCTTTCTATGTGGGACTGACCTCAACAAAGGGGACCTCAAAGTTTACTTGTTGTTGTCACACAGTGTATGTCTTGAGTATTTAAGACTTGAAATTGTGATAGGCTCCTGTTTGTGATTTCCATTAAATTCGCGACAGGTGTAACACTTTATTTTTGCTCCTTTGGTAATGTCTAGGAGCTGTTATTTGGCTATGATAGTTTGAAGCCGTAGTGGGGGAAAGAGTGATTTTGTGTTGGTTTTTTTGATTTGTGGTATTTAAAACTTGCTGCATGATAAAGCAGGCCTTCAATAAAATACTTGTTTAATAAATGAATTCAGTAGGGCTCTAGTAGGAGTCAATTAATGTGGGGTTATGGTATCAAACTTGTGCAAATACCATTAATGAGAATTGTTTTGAATTGAAGGGTTGACTTCAATAGGTATTTCTCAGCAGGGCACTCTGGAAAGGTTCCTCTTTGGTCTTCAGCTACGCATTAGCTTGGGCTTTTCGAGTCCAGCTAGTCATTAACTAGTTTGGGTCCAAAATTTTAGCTTGGACCCCTAGAGGCTCATGAGCCTTCCCAACTGTAAAACCAAAATAATTATAGCTACCAACTTTTTGTGATTTAAGATGTCATAGACACTGTTCTAAGTACCTTACATGCACTCATTAAGTTCTCAAAATCTTAGGAGGTAGGTTCTGTTAGCACTGTTTTTCAAGTGAGGAAACAGAAGTATGTTGCTACAGGTCATACATGCTGGTGAATTGCAATTTAAACAAAGCTGGCTGGCTCGAGAGCCCACTTTCTGAACCCACTACAAGATAGCCATTTTGAATAGTGGTAATCGAGTTGAAAAGAAAGCATTCAGAATAATTTAAAAGGGCAAGTTGCTTTTTAAAAACTTTCAGGAATAGTTATGCCACATCCCCTCACACAAAAAGATCGAGGCAAACACCTCAGTCTTTTTTTACTTAAGTGGTGTTGGACACAGCCGTGCGGTGTTGGGTATAACACGTAACGGCATTTAACAGCAGGCTGAAGAGAAGAGGACACCGAGACACGATCTAGCTCGGTCTTAATTTTTTCTCTAATTTTGTTAGAATTCTCTGGTTACAAATTTAGCTTTCTGCTCTACATACTACTATTCATTATTTTTTGCCTGTTATAAAATATATTTATTTTTATTGAACTTATTGGGGTGACATTGGTTAATAGGATCCTGTAAGTTTCATATGTACATTTCTGATACAAGATCAGTGAATTGCGCTGTGTGCCCACCGCCCAAAGTCAAATCAACTTCCATTACCACATACTAGGCTCCCTCCACCCCCTGTCTGCCCACCCCCTTCCCTCTAGTGACTAACTACTACACTGTTGTCTGTGTTTATGAGTTTCAGTTTTATATCTCACATATGAGTGAAATATATGATTCTTTGCTTTTTCTGACTGAACATTAGGCTTAGCATAATATTCTCGAGGTCCATCATCTTGTTGCAAGTGGCAGTAAATGGCGAGTTGTAGGATTTTTAAAAAGCTTTTTTGGGTCTGGTGGCCTATAACTAGTTGCTTTTTATTTGATCATTGCCACAAGTATTAATGTACTTGAAGTACCTTAAGTTTTTATATGTTTAATGTTTATATGTTCTATCTTGTTCGAAAAAAGGATTTAAAGTGTTCTGTAGGATGTGTGAGATGTAACAAGACAACAAAAACAAATGAGAAGGAGGAACAGGATGAAGCCACAAACCAGAGGCAGAAACGAGGCCAATAAAAGGTGTAGCCTGCTGAGCTCTATTCCTTAGCCAGAGGTTAATCCACATTTTCTTTCCCTCAACTATTATCTGACTTGAAAAAGGATCTAATCAGTTTCACAACCTGCAACCTGCACAAAGAAGAGGGGGGGAAATACCACTTGCTTAGAAGAAATAATCCTGGTAATAACAAGAAAAACTTTTTTTTAAAGAATTTATTAAATTTTTTTTTTTTTAGAGGAGAAGGGAGGGAGACAGAGGGAGAGAACAGCAATGTGTGGTTGCCTCTCACGTGGCCCTCACTGGGGACCTGGCTCGCAACCCAGGCATGTGCCCAGACTGGGAATCAAACCGGTGACCCTCTGGTTCCCAGGCCACGCTCAATCCACTGAGCTACACCAGCCAGGGCAAGAAAAACATTTTCTAATGAAATTCTCAACCATGTCTTCACATTAGGAACTGACAGGTATCCTGAGACTTTGCCCCTGAAGGCTGATGGTTTCACACCCAGTATATTCCAGGAGAAACCATGCTCAGGGCTCTAATGGGCTTGCAATTCATATATGTAAAATAATCCTTTTTACAAGAAAGGTAACTGTATCTAAAGAATGAGCCCTGGCTGGTGTAGCTCAGTGGATTGAGTGTGGGCTGGGAACCAAGGGGTCCAGGTTCGATTCCCAGTCAGGGCATGTGCCTGGGTTGCCAGGCCTCCAGTTAGGGCCATGTGAGAGGCAACCACACATTGCTGTTTCTCTCCCTCTCTTTCTCCCTCCCTTCCCCTCTCTCTAAAAATAAATAAATAAAATCTTAAAAAAAAAAAAAAAAAATGAGCCCTGGCTGGTGTAGCTCAGTGGATTGAGCGCGGGCTGGGAACCAAAGGGTCCAGGTTCGATTCCCAGTAAAGGGCACATGCCTGGGTTGCAGGCCAGGTCGCCAGTGAGGGCCATGTGAGTGGCAACCATACTTTGCTGTTTCTCTCCCTTTCTTCCCCTCTCTAAATATAAATAAAATCTTAAAAAAAAAAAATGAACCTCGTGAACCTTTTTGCAAACCTGCAGTTTGTAATAGATAATAAAGTCACAATTTCATGGCAGTTTGAATCCTGGTTAATGCTTGCAAATCTCAGCTTGCTGTTGAGCAAGCCTGCCCTGCTTTCCTGAATGGCCCGCACCATATTGCCTATACCAGCTATCCCAGACCTTTTCTATTTTCCTACATCTCAAAACCCCATGCCTGTAACTGCCGACCTCATCTAACACATTACAGACGGTCCAACCAGCACCCCCTTAGCATTCCTCAATATGGGAAACCATTTCCATCTTCACTGGTGTTCTCACTAGAGGCATTACCTCCTGCCCACAGTTACTACTTCCACTTGCCCGAACTCTCTTATCTCCTCCAGATTGTGCTCCTTTTCCATATGGCCTTTTTCTTTTTCAAAACACGATCCTGAGATCCTCCACCCTACGTGTTACTGAGTGACGTTCCAGCTCTGTGCCTCTGCTGTCAGCTGTCTTCAAAGAGTAGCTCGTCCACCTACATCTACATCTACTCCCTCTTTGTGTCTGTATTTTACCTCTTTTCTCTGCTGAACTGGCTCTTTGATGGTATCAGCAGCCTAAGTACCAAATCTAATAGCTCCCTCACCTCCTCCATCTTTATCTTTTCACTCCAGGTGTAATTGAAGTTCTATCTTTCCTTGACCTCCATAGCCTTGCTCCACCCTGTTCCTCCTATTACAGCTTTTGTCCCAGCATTGGGATTCTGGCGACTTACAGCCATTAAATACGACTGATGCCCCAAGTTTTGTCTTTAAGCTTCTTGCATTTGATCTCTTCGGAACCTCAACTCTCAACCTTCTGTGCACAGTCCTGCATTTATATCCCTGACCTCCACCTCCATGTTCACCTCTCTCCCAAGTTCCACGTTTCATTTATTGATATAACTATCCTCCAGGCACGTAGTGCTTACCAGGGCCAGCCAGTGAGTAAGGCTTCTGGAAATAAGTCAGTAGGGAGTTGGGGACCAGATGACTTGGCAGATGACTTCCAAGGGTTTTTAAAACATTGTACAAACTAAGCAAAACTTGTCTGCAGTCTGCATCTGGTCCCTGAGCTGTCCGATTTGTAGCAACAGATTTTCAAATCACGTCAGTTTTGTCCTCAGCCCATTCATCCTGTCCTCTCAAGTCTTTCTGCTATTTCAGAAAGTTTGACCTTAGGTTTTCCCTAAACGTAAACTGCAATGGATTTTTCAACAACATCAACAAAGCCGGAGCAAAACAAAATCTGTGTTGAAGTGATACCCCTGACTAAGCATCAGTTAAAGTAATTTTAGTAAGTTTTTATTATGCAAACCTAATGACAATAGTCATTACAATGAGGGACTATTACACCAATAAGTGTTATGATCATACACTTTTTTAAAAAAGATTTTATTTATTTATTTTTAGAGGGGAAGGAAGGGAGAAAGAGAGAGAGAGAAACATCGATGTGTGGTTGCCTTTCATGTGGCCCCCACTGGGGACCTGGCCTGCAACCCAGGGATGTGCCCTGACTGGGAATAGAACTGGCAACCATTTGGTTCCCAGCCCGCACTCAATCCACTGAGCTACACCAGCCAGGGCTACTTTCTATTTTTTTTTAAGTGTCTTTTATTGATTATGTTATTACAGTTGTCCCAATTTTCCCCCCTTTGTCCCCCTCCACCCAGTACCTCTTCCCTCCAGCAATACCCCTCCTTTAGTTCATGTCCGTGGGTCATGTGTGTGAGTTCTTTAGTGTCTTCATTTCTGATATTATTAACATCCTCCTGTCTATTTTGTACCTACCATTTATGCCTTTTAATTTCTGCACCTTTCTCTCCTTACTCTCCCTTCCCCCTCCCAGCTGATAACCCTCCGGCATATCTATGATTCCGTTCCTGTTCTGGTTGTTTTGGTTGCTTGCTTAGTTGCTCTTTTTTTTTTTTTTTTTTTTTTAGTTTCAGTTGTTGATAGTTGTGAATTTGTTGTCTTTTTGATGTTCATAGTTTTGATCTTTTAAAGATTTTTTAATTTATTTTTAGAGAGAAGGGAAGGGAGGGAGAAAGAGAGGGAGAGAAACATCAGAGTGTGGTTGCCTCTCACACACTCCCAACCCGGGACCTGGTCTGCAACCCAGGCATGTGCCCTGACTGGGAATCGAACCGGTGACCCTTAGGTTTGCAGGCTGGCACTTAATCCACTGAGCCACACCAGCCAGGGCTGTTCTTTTTCTTAAAGGGACTTATTTACATTATTTCATGTAATAATGGCTTGGTGATCATGAACTCCTATAGCTTTACTTTGTCTGGGAAGCACTTTATCTGCCCTTCCATTCTAAATGATAGCTTTGCTGGATAGAGTAATCTAAGTGGTAGGTCCTTGCTTTTCATCACTTTGAATACTTCTTTCCAGCCCCTTCTAGCTGGCAAAGTTTCTTTTGAGAATCAGCTGACATTTGTAGGTAACTCCCTGCTTTTCTCTTGCTGCTTTTTAAAAAACGATATTATTTTTATTATTATTTTTTTAAAGATTTTATTTATTTTTTTTATTTATCTTTAGAGAGAGGGGAAGGGAGGGAGACAGGGAGAGAAACAGCAATGTATGGTTGCCTCTCACATGGCCCTCATGGGGACCTGGCCTGCAACCTAGGCATGTGCCCTGACTGGGAGTCGAACCAGGACTCTCTGGTTCCCTGCCTGCGCTCAATCCACCGAGCTACACCAGCCAGGGTAAAAAAAAAATGGTATTATTTATTTTTAAACAGAGAGGAGGGAGAGAAACATCAATGTGTGGTTGCCTCTCATGCACCCCCTACTGGGGACCTAGTCCAAAACCCAGGCATGTGCCATGACTGGGAATTGAACACGCAACACTTTGGTTCAAAGGCCTGTGCTCAATCCACTGAACCATACCAGTTAGAGCTCTCTCGCTGCTTTTAAGATGCTCTCTTTACCTTTAACCTTTGGCATTTTAATTATGATGTGTCTTAAAACAGCTAGATGTAAAGATTCAACAGTCTATGACTGTTACATGATAATACATTTTATAAACATTATGGCAATTACTCTAGTAACACAGAAATTGGACAACTAAATTGCATTTAATTCAAAAGTCTCATCACCAACTCAAAAACTTAGTCACAGTACACTGAGTATTTTTTTAAACATTTTTATTTATTGATTTTAGGGGGGAGGGGAGAAAGAGAAACATTGATTTGTTGTTCTACTTATTTATTCATTCACTGGTTGCATTGTATGTGCCCTGACTACGGATAGAACAAACAACCTTGTATCTGGACACCAATGACGTTCTAACCAATTGACCTGGGCATCCAGCCAGGGCTTGAGCATTTTCTCATGAAGAAACTACATTGGCCATTACAATTAAGACGAGGATCAATTGTTTACCCAGCTTTACGTTTCAAGAAGGGCAGGGACAATATGACACAGAAAACCACGCTCAGTTCAACTGACCAAAGATGTTAGCATTTTCCACGCACCTGTTTAAGTGCTGAATGCTAAGAACAAAACAGTAAACAGAGTAAGTGTGTGCTTCTCCTTTATGGAGGTTCCAGTGTAGTTGAAGGTCAGATGAATGAAGTACAATCATGATAGAGAAATTCCGAGAACTCTGATAGGGTAGTGTGTGGGAATTCTTTCCACACGCGTGTAAACACGCAAGTTCCAGAAATCACGTGTGTCAGAGCACGGCTCCGCGTGAGGAAAAATTATCCCTGTGTGGATCGTGTCAGTGAAAAAGGAATTCTCTAATGGGAATTTGGCAAAAATGTATCTTAAGAAATTTTCTTAACTTGCTGAGTCTCTTCCTCCCCAAAGTCAGGAGGCTTAAGTTAATGGATCACTGCCTCAATGTTCTATAGTCCTAAAAGTTAACAGCCCTAGCTAGCTTACCCTCAATTTACTTGTCTCCTGTTTAATGTATACCCTGGTCCTGTCTGCCATTGGACCTGAATTTACATCCTAATGCTCTGTTACTGAGTAAACCTACCTCTTATCTATTCCCTTCCCATATATCCTATGACTCAGCTGAAGACCCCTGTTCTGCATAAGTCCATGAATAATCAATCCAATGTAAATGTGTCCTAAAGCTTCTAATAAAACCCCCCAGCTAAGCTACCCACGAGGTCTTTTTCCAAGATGGAGGAAAAGACCCGTGGCTGCAGGATTCTATTCTCAAAGCGTGTTTCTGGGTAAGTTTGATTCACGCCTCAGGGTACGGTTCCCTGCGGATTTCGCTGGGACGAAATCCCGACGTCAGTAGTGCCCCATTATAGCCTCTCTGGGTGAGAAGGGCCAGGCAGCAGGGCGTCTGTTCGACCACCAATCCAGGGTCTCCGTTCCCTGGGTGACACCCTTCCCCATCGCCTCCTCAGAGCGGCAGCGTCACAAAAGGAAGGCGTCACCTTCCTTCCAACTTTACTTACCTGGAACTTTTAAGAACTGACAAAACCAAGCAAGACAATTCAAGGCCTTTTACTCACCCGGCAACCGAGCTCAAAATTCTTTTCAGCCATTCAAATACTTTATTATAATATTTTTTTAGTTTAATACCTTTCAGTTGTGTTTGTTTCACCAAGAAAGCTGTCCGTCATCTAATTTTTACAACTGATGTCAAGGTAGAGGTTTGATTCTAAGATGCAATGGATTTTTTAAAAACATAGATATCCAGCCCTGGCTGGTGTGGCTCAGTAGATTGAGCCCTGGCCTGTGAACCAAAGGGTCGCTGGTTAGATTCCCAGTCAGGGCACATGCCTGGGTTGCGGGCCAGCTCCCCAGTTTGGGGTGCGGGAGAGGCAACCACACATTGATGTTTCTCTCCCTCTCTTTCTCCTTCCCTTCCCCTCTGTCTAAAAATAAATAAATAAAATCTTTAAAAATTAAAATTAAATAAAATCTTAAAAAAACAGATATTCACACACAGGTACAGAAGGATTAGAATAAAAAGTAAATTTTCCTCCTTGATCCCAGCCATTCAGTTCTCTTCTGAGAACAACTGCCCTTTACCTGTTTCCTCTGTTCCTGTGTTCTTCTGGCCCGTGCATTTACAAACTCACGTACAAAATATCCTCTTGTCCTCTCAGCCAAATAAAAGCATGCTTTATATACAACTAAGCGTCTTGCCTTTGTCACTAACGTTATGGTAAGTCCTCACTTAATGTCAACAGGTTCAGCGAGTTTGAGCAAAACGACAGATAATGAAACAAACCAATTTTACCGCAGGTTAATTGATATAAACAAGAGATAAGTTCCTACAGCACCCCAGCAATGTTGTAACAAATGACAATGAATGAAACGACCTTAATCCGAGGACTTGCTGTATACTAGAGGCCTTCCTGAATAAAACAGAGTTCTTGCGTTCTCTTTAGCTGCGGCACAGTGTTCTGTTACATGGGATGTGCCGTACTTATTTAACTGATCTGTGGTGAACATTTAAGTTGTTTCCAATTTTTAACCAAGAGAAAAGTGCTACAATGAATATTCTTGTACATAAATTATTTAGTATGTGTGCAATATTATCTGTAGGCTAAGTACCTAGAAGTGGAATTGCTTGGTCCATAGGTTATGAATATTTATAAAATTGATAGATCCCATCGAATTGCCTTCCAAAAAATGGACACACTCTCTAGCAATGTCTGAGACTGCTGTTTCTCCACATCTTATCCAATGTTTGAGTCTTTGCCAATCTGGTAGTTATAAAATATTATCTTCCTGCAATGGTAATTGCCATCACTTCCTAACCTGTCTCCCTCTCTTCAGTTTCTAAACCATTCTGCATGCAGCTGCCAAATTAGTTTTTTAAAGCCTGGCACTCCCGGTCTAAAACCCTCCGAGGTTCCCACTGCCTGCAGGAGGCTCTGGCCTGGAAGACAGGCTCCTTCACCATCTGCTCGCAGCCTCTTGTTCCTACACGATGTTTTACTGTTTCATCACACACACTTCATGCTCCAGCTAGTCTCAACTAATACCCATTAATCAAACACACTGTATCAGTTAGGGACCTGCCAGGAAACAGATGGCACGTTCAAAATGGATAATTTGAAAAGAGCTTAATGCAGGAGCTATTTACAAAGCTGTGGGCAGGGTTTAGGAAAAGCAATACCTGATATATTAGTAGGCCAAATCCAGAACTATATAGAAAGATAATACATCGGAGTTTATTCTAGGAGACAAGAATAGACTGACTTTAGAAAAATGAGTGATTCAATTTATCACATTAAGAGATAAAGGGGATGACCTGGCTGGTGTAGCTCAGTGGATTGAACTCTGGCCTGCAAACCAAAGGGTCACTGGTTCGATTCCCAGTCAGGGCACATGCCTGGGTTGCAGGCCAGGTCCCCAGTAGAGGGCATGTGAGAGGAAACCACACATTGATGTTTCTCTCCCTCTCTTTCTCCCTCCCTTCCATTCATTCCAAATATAAATAAATAAAATCTTTAAAAAAGAGATATAAAGGGGAAAATCCATATGATTCTCTTAACAGGAGTAGAATAAACCTCCTATAAAATTCAGCTTCTATTCATAACAACACACTTTTGGCAAAGTAGGAACAGAAGGGAACTTCTTTAACTTGTTAAGGGAATCTGCTAAAACCTAGAGCAACCATTAAGTAAACAGTGAATCATTTAGAAGTTAAGATCGAGACCAAAACAAGGATCCCCGTTATCATCATCTGTATTCAAATTGCACTGAACATCTTAGTTGCTTCAGTAGGTCTTAAAAGTAATTTAAAAATTATAAGGATTTTAAAGGCTAGAACAAAAGTTACTCCTTGTGGATTATATGGTCATGAGCATAGAAATTCCAAAATAATCTACAAAGAACTAATTAGTGATGATAAGAGCATTAGGTTTTTATACATTAGTTAGAAATAGCCAAAAACAAAAAGGGTATGTATGTTGCCATTTACCAGATTGGAAGATATTTATTTATTTTTTAAAAGATTTTATTTATTTATTTTTAGGGAGAGGGGAAGGAGGGAGAAAGAGAAGGAGCAAAACATTGATCAGTGGACCGAACCCACAACCTAGGCATGTGCCCGGACCGGAAATCGAACCAGTGACCTTTTGCTTGCAGGGCGATGCCCAACCAACTGAGCCACATCAGGCAGAGCTGAAGATATTTAATTAATACAGTATGATGATAGTGTAGGATTAAACAAAATTACTATAGCAGAGAATGTAGATCTCATGAAGAGATCCATGCATGAATGAAAAACAGATTTATAACTAGGCAGTGCAGACTATTGGTAAAAGGAGAGACTGTTCAGGAGGTGATGTGCTAGGGTTACCCATACGGAAGAGACTCTGAAAACATTAAAATCTCAAGGAGAAAAATAACAAATCTTTTAGAAGGCAATGGAGAATAATATCTTTGTATATACAGGGCAAGGAATAACTTTTTAAACAACCACTAACCATAAAGAAAAGATTGGACTCTACTATTAAGAACTTATCATATTAAGCTCTATGAAGAATTTATGACCTTCAAAATATGCCATAAAGAAAGTGAAAAGTCACAAATTGGAAGAAAATAATTTTAATACATATAACACCAAAGAAATATGATATAGGAAATATAAGAAAGTCCCACACATCAATCAGAAAAACACCAACAACCCAAATTAAAAACGGGCAGAAGACGAGAACATGCATTTTACAGAGGAAGCACACATGGCAAATGAACGTATGAAAAGGTATACACACTCATTAGTAACCAGGGAAAAGCAAATGAAGCCACAAGTAAAATCAGGGAAACAAACATCAAGCGGTCTGACGTAACAGGAAGAGCTGGAGAGGCTGTGAATCACAGATTCACTGCTGGTGGGAGTCCAAATCGGGCTGATCACTTCAGAAAGCGATGCGGCATCACCCCATAAAGGTGAAGACTCACACACCCAGCTGCTCAGCAGTCCCCTCTTAGGCTCATGCCCTAGAGAAACTACTGCTCAGCAGCAGACACGCGCAAAATGTTGAGAGTAGCTCGACGTAAAAGCAACAGTAGAAATCATTTTAAAACCCACTGGAGGGACTTCCTAAGATGGCGGCATAGGTGAATGCGCCGTACCACCTCACACAACCAAACAAGGAAAAAATCAGAAATTTGCACAACCCAAAACAGCCAGATTTGACAAAAAATTGAATTGAGAGGAAGTCCAACAACCAAGGAATTAAAGAAGATACATTCATCCAGTCTGGTGAGCCAGGAGGAGCAGGGCGGAGGGAGAGCGCTAGACGACCCTGCAGCGAGCTGCTGAGCAGACGGCAGGACTGCAGTTGGAGGGGCGGTTCCCGCGGGGCTGCAGCACACCAAGACGGGGGGCCCGACTGAAGCGCGGCCAGCGCCCGGCTCATCCGGACCCAGCGGGGCCGAGACTGGTGGACCGGGCAGGTCCGCATTCGTGTGCAGACAGACCGGGAGAGAAAGCAGGGTGCAACCCATCGGCACAGACTGAGAGCACCGGTGAGGGGGGAGTCGGCGGCGGGAGGAACTCCCGGCCTCATAGGAGAGTTCGCTGGGGAGACCCACGGGGGATTGGAGCTGTGCAGCCCGTCCACTGACCCCAGCACGACCCCCGGAGCCAGCGCAGAGGGGCTCGAATTGCTTGCAGGAGGCGGTGTGGGTGCGGAGAGCGGAGAAGGCGCCATTGTGCGCTCAGGTCCCGCCCCCACAGGCTATGTCACAGCACAACTACCGGGAGTTTCCCTGCCCAGGTGAACCCCAAGGCTCTGCCCTCCTCACAGTAACAGGCTCACCGAGGGGAAAAAAAAAATGGCCCAAAGAAAGGAACAGATCAAAGCTCCAGTGCTAACCGACCAAGAGATAGCCAAACTATCAGATGCACAGTTTAAAACCCTAGTAATAAGGATGCTTACAGAATTCGATGAAAAATTATCGAAATTGCTTGAACAAATGAGGGGAGATCTGCAGGGAACCAATAGGGATAAGAAGGAAACTGGGGCTCAAATCAACAGAGTGGACCAGCAGAAAGAAAAAAACAGCCAACCAGAAAAGAATGAAGAAACAAGAATTCAAAAAACGGAGGAGGGGCTCAGAAACCTCCAGGACATCTGTAAACGTCCCAACATATGGATCATAGGGCTGCCAGAAGGAGAAGAAGAAATCCAAGGAATTGAAAACTTATTTGAACACATAATGATGGAGAATTTCCCGAAGCTGGTGAAGGAAATAGACTTTCGG
>PVJI01023644.1:0-23232 GCA_004026765.1 Micronycteris hirsuta
TCCAAAAAAGAACTCAGGCAAATAGGCTCCACACTCTGCAGCTTCCAGTTGATCAGGAATGCGATTGCATAACACCTACTAACCCAAATGCTATAAATTACAAGTCGGCAGGGTGAGCTTTTCCATGTCCCCTCTCCAAATGAAAATAGGAGCAGGAAGTGTGGTTTGTGAGAATTACAGAGAAATTTATCATCTCAGCGCCATCCCTACCTGTTCCACTGTGGAGCCGTTAGCACTCAGCAGAGCACTCCTTTCAATTTCCTACTTGATTGTTATTTCATCGGGGTGCTTTTTAATTTTTTCCTTGCCCTGGCTGCACAGAAAACAGTTTCTTGGCAGAACTTTCCGAGTGCCCAGTTAGACCCCTTGTTACGGCTTTCCTGCCTCAGGAAGTCCCACTGAGCCCCAGCCAAATGACCAGGGGAGGAAAGGAAACATTTACAATGATGTGAAAAATTCCCAGTCTGGAAAAAAAAGATCAAAGAGGATTGGCAGAAGGCGCCATCCTGCAGGGAGCCTGGCACAGGAAGGTCCTCCGAAAACTGGGCTGGACTGGCCGATGCCGGGAGCGGTGCCTCACGGGGAACCCAGCAAGCCAGGCTCCTCCACAGCCCTGAAACCGGCACCAGCCACTCCGCCGTGGGCCAGCTGTGTCCCCTTCGTCCCCTGCACTAGGACGCAGTGATCGCCATGCCCCAAGACACCTTTATATAGAAATGGGTCGTGGTTGGCATTGTTCCCCTCTGCCAGCTCTTGAAATGAAAGGGTTCTACGGCACAGAGGGAAAGAGGGAGGTCAATTGTTTGGAAAGCAGAAGACAGGGTGGAAAAGATGAAATTCAAGACAGATGTGTGAGAGCCGCAAACATATGTCCTTGAATTTATGCATCCAAGTGATTCATGTAGAATAAGTAACAAAGAGCTACATACCCAATATAAAACTAAATATGGGAATAAATACAAAACAAAGTGCTCCATGCCCCTGGCCTTACAAAGAAACATCAATTCACATCTCTCTTTCTGCCAAGCGAAGCTGTTGTAAAACAGGCTGAGAGAAGGATCCAAGATGAAACCGTTCATTAGGCAGAGGTTCTCATTGGTCTCTTGTCCCTCTCAACGGGACGTCAGCCATCAACAATTTATTTCCTATTATTGAACGCTGATTTCTTTTTTTCCAAAAGGTACTGGCGCTGCTTGCTTAATGTCAGCAGAATTTTTAAAAATACTGCAGTATTTCCCAGGTTAATGCCCAGCCATTAAAAACAAAACAAAAAAAAATCCAGCAGGAAATTTAGATGGGTGTTGCCACAGAAACACAAAAGTTCAAGACACTGGCCGGAAAGCCGTTTCTACAATGCAGTATCAGTGTGTGCTGTTTCACTTCTAAACAGCTGACTCGAAGGGGCCACCGCACAATTGGTTCCAAACGCCTCCTCCAGGGAAAAACACAGGCGGCCCGCCTCGCTGCTGAACTGCTCTCAGTGCGGCTTCAGGTGGGAACGGGGAAGGGGAGTCAGCGTGATGCCTCCAGTCCTAGACATGCTAGAGGAGTGGGCTGGAGCAGCGCCCAAGGACACGCGACGTGGGCGGGGGGGGGCAGTTCCAGATGGGTCAAGTGTCACATTTACAGATGCAGCCTGGTAGAGCGGCAGCCGTACACCATGCACACGCCGAGTTGTTTATTCATCAGTAGACACTTACTTTCTACCTAAGACCTACCAAGCATCTGAAATTAAGGACAAAAGTGTTTGCCTTTGAGGGAGGAAAGGAGGCTGATCAGTCCCTGGACCTGCTTGCTAGCTGGACACTCCATCTGGGGTGCCAGTCCTTGTCCCACTCACCCCCACCCCCACAGTGGGGAGCCCGAAGGCATGTTTGTTCCTCAGGTGCCAGCCTCGGGCCCCAGGGGACTGTCCTAGGTATGGACACTGGATCGGACACCAATCACTCTCCTGAGAATTTGGAAATTGGATACAAAGATAAATTCAGTAAGGTCAGAGCTTCCCCACCAGTGTGCAACAGACAGGTAAGGGCAGGTGCCACACTGACCTCCTGACCCTTGGGCAGCTGGAGTGCCCCCACTAGGCCTTGGCCTCTGGTCGAAAACTGCCTTGTCTCTTTATCCCATAAGACAGACACTGATCATTGTCTACATGTGACAAGAACAGGAGAAGGTGGAGAGTCTGTTCGGGCCATGGTACAGCTAGGGACATGAACAGCAGCTCATGTCAAGGG
Source organism: Micronycteris hirsuta (assembly GCA_004026765.1). Classification (NCBI taxonomy): domain Eukaryota; kingdom Metazoa; phylum Chordata; class Mammalia; order Chiroptera; family Phyllostomidae; genus Micronycteris; species Micronycteris hirsuta. The sequence continues at coordinate 2,235 of PVJI01023644.1, forward strand.
GAGGCAGGAGCAGCCTTGCTGGGCCAGGGGTAAGGCAGATGTGTGGGCATGCGTGCATGGAGGGCCAGCACTGCCGCACGGAACCTGCACTGCTTAAAATACCGGCGAAAGAAAAGCCAATTACCTTATGCTCTTAACCCTTTCAAATTCCTTGCTCACATACCTTCTTCTGCCGTCCCCACGGGACCCTGGGACCCTGGGGCCCTGGGGAGAAAACTCATCTGCATGCCATGGATTCAGGGATGGAAACAAGACGACTCACCTAAGATAACAGGGCCCCTGTGGTCTCTGCCTGCCACCAACCCCTAAAATGCAATACTTCTTCAATGTGAGCCTAAAATGCCATGTGCAGACCTGAAAAAAAATCAGCGTGCGTGTCAGGCTTGTGGGTCAAAGGGAAGTGGCAGGGAAAACTTGCAGAGAAAAGCAACCCATTTCTTTGACTTCCAAAGCAGAGAAGGTTCTGCATTCTCTCTGGCTCCAGGAGGTGCTGCCCGGAGCTGAGCTGGGAAGGAGGAAAGGCTGAGGTTTCTTCTAAAGACAAGATGAATGGCCATCTTTTAAAAACCCCACATGCTTTACAGCGCATTGCCAGGTGTCACAGCATGCATGCCACTCAGAAGCAGTCACTGCCTGTCTCCACCAACTTTAGTTTCCCTAGACAGCTCAGTGAGAGGCTGCCCTTGGCGGGCACTCCCAGGCCAGGTGCGTCAGCACCTTCTCGCAGGCTGTTCCAGAAGCCTCCGGTGCCAAAGAACCAAAACAAAGTTTCTGAGGTTGCAACTGGACAGACTTTCTCCTCCACGACAAAAATGTCCTGGTGAATCAGACCTTGACTATGCCACTAACCACTCACTGAGGAAACTTAAAATGCTGAGCCCTTCTGAACAGAAACCACATGCAAATTGCCTCTCCATACAGAGCATCGACTTTCTGGGACATGTTGACCATTTTCAAGAGCACAATAAACCCGTCAACATTTATCAGAGCCAAACTGTTAAATGTCAGCGAGTTTTGAACTGGACTCCAGACTGCACATAGAATAATCAGTGTCCAAATAATCCGCGGGAAACCGGATTCCGGTGTCCTCGAACTCTGATCTTTGCTTCATGACCTAAAGTTCTCCCGGCTGAAATGAAGAAGGGTGGGATAAAGGGGAGGTAGACCCTGCCTGCTCCTCTAAGAGCTGCTGCAGTCTGCACGCAGGAAGAGGAATGCCCAGAAAGCAGGAGGCAGAGCTACCGGGAAGGGGGTGGGGAAGTGTCCTGGAGTGTGTGGTTCACTGCGTCCGCCAGCCACAGCCAAGAGCAGGCGGAGCAGCGTGGCCAGTCTGTGCAAGTCACTGCCCTTCTCTGAGAAATGTACTTCTGCTGTGAACTGGGAAAACGATCGTCCTGCCTCACAGCGTTGCTGAGGATTAAACAAGATAGAAATTCCAGATGGCTCCATCTAGTACCCATATTTCCCGAACTTCAGTTGTGCACATGTATCATTTACAATTTGTGCTCCTAACTCTCTTGTTTACTTATTTTTTAAAATGAACTCTTTTTTGTAAAAGCAATTTATTTGGAAAGGAAATTGTATCTTGCTATTGTAAATGGAAAAGCAGTGCTGCTTACCATAAATAGAGGGTGAGTGTCAAAATAAAAAGAACAAAACCCAAACAATTATTGCATTTGATCTGGTCCCTGCTGCCTGCAGAAGGCTCTGAGGTCTGCTTTCTGTATTGCAAGGAGATTAGCGAGCATCCCAGCGGTTTAAAGGCGCGCACTTCCAAACGTTCTCCTGATATAAGCAGAGACTTGAAAGGGAGAGTGGAAAACGCATGATGTAGCATAATCGGTGGCTCCGATCCCAGTAACAGTCCTGCCACCTTTAATTCTTTAGGTGCTGTGCCAATGGGGGCAGTGGAGGGAAAAGGGGGCTGAGAATCTGGTGGGACCCAGCTGACCCCTGCATGCTGGCCGTGACCCCAGAGCCTCTGGAAAGCTGTTCGCCGAGGAGGGAACCCTGCTAGCTCGCTCGGTCTCACATGTGCTGCTGTCTGGGGGCATCGTGATGACTCTCCCCAATCTGTGAGAACCTGGCTGGGCCACAGCCAGGGTTGTTTCCATCAAGGAAACACAAAACTCACCATGACCAGGACGCTGGCAAGGACCCCCTAAGCACTTGGGGTTACACTTACGCCAAACCTGACTGCATCCACCCTTCCAGAGGAGGCCTGCAGTTCTCCCCGGCAAACACTGCCAACTGGAAGGAAAGAGCTTTGGCAACAAGGTTTAATGCAGTGTTTCCCAGGAGGGCCTGCATCGGAAGCCCCTGGGGAGGGGGGCAGATTTCTGGGCCCCAACTCTGACCCCTCTGAATCTGCTCGCCGGGGGTAAATGTTAAGAGAGCTCCAGGGTAATTCTTGTGTCCCTTCACATTTGAGCCAGACACGTGCTGTGGCACACGGTGTCCCTCTGCCCACACTGCTCCCCTCTCCCCGGTGGTTTCTTAGTTGCTCTGCAGATCTCAGATCAATGCTGCTTCCAGGGAAGCCGTGTCTGCCCACCCCCAAGTCTAGAGCAGGCCCCATTATAGGTCCCAGTCCCGGTTCTCCCCTTTCCTAGCCCTGGTCATGACTTTCATTGTAGATCTGTGACATGCTGAATAACATCCGTCTTCCCCCTGGCCCATAGAGCCCATGAGCGCAGGGCTGATACTTTGCTCACCAGCGTAGCCCCAGCTTCCAGGCATTGGATGCCTGGCGCAAAGTCGGCATCCAATAGCTGTATTTGTTGATTACATGAATGAATCTAGAACAGCGATTTCTAATGCTCATTTCCCGCCATACCTCGCTCTTCTCACTAAGGTTTTTCAGGTACTTGCACGCCCCAGTCACAGCAGGTCCTGGGAAGAGGGACTCGTGGTGCTGAGATATTTTTAGGTTAAAGGGGTTTTAAACAATCCCATCTGCTCACCTGAATGGAGTTTCCAAAGTTATAAAATTGTCACAGACTACCAGAGTGTACCATCAGCGACGGAAGCCTGCACAGACGCGCCTGCTCCCCTCAGCCCCTGAGTTCCCTGGGTCCATGTGTCACAGGAGGGGCAGGAGAGCTGTGCCTGGGGTGACAGGCAAAGGGATGGGACCGTTTTCTACCCAATTCAAAATGCCTTCCCTAGGGCTCACACGAACTTGACTGCTACTCTAGGATAAACCTCTAAGTTCTATTCGTGAATACGTATGTTGAAATTTTTGTTGTAATCAGTACAACTCTCTGAAAGTAGGCCCAGAAGGAAGCTGCCTTCCCGTTCTCCAACAAGTACAGACATGGCCCAACTGATCCAGGCAGCCAAGAACCCACAAAGGTTTAGCTCTGCCATGGGATGTGTAGAATAAATTAAGTTTAGCGGGGCTGGGGGGGCAAATCATAAAACAAGACTTTAGGTCGAAAGACTGTGTACCTTGGCAGGGGGAATGTGTGTGCTATAAAAAATCCTATCCAGTGTGCCAGAGAACTCAATCAAAACCAGCAGAAAGTGGTTCCTGTCATGTGAGACACGCAACTCAACAGCAGCGTCCTAGGGGAGATGGAGATAAGGCGGGCCAATCCAGCCTCCATCTGCCAACATTTTTTTCCACGATGGCCAAAGAAAGGAAAGGCCTAAAACCCTGCATTAGAGGAGATGGCATTCTGAAGTACGGCTTTTGCAAGTGCAAAACAAACATGACCCCCCCCCAGGAAAGCTTTCTCGTCCAGACCCTTGCTCTGGGATTCTCAATGGGCGTGCTCCAGCCGGGGGAGAATCTTCTGGCACCGCACTGTAGGGCGTGCTCCAGGCCTGGGAACCTATTAGGTCTTAAACTATGTCTCCGTTGGTTTTGCTAAGTATTTGCTTTCACGATAAAGTCCACTTTCTACGGCTGAGTCTGCCCCAAATCTGGATGGCCAAGTTCGCCTAGACAATGGTAGACTCCAGCTAATGAGCCTAGAAGGCTCAGCCACTTGATCCACAGTAAAGCGAGACTGACCCAGCCCTGGCTAAAGAGGCAACAGAGCATACTGCTTAGTCGGGGTTTCTCAGGACCTTTGGGTCCTCAGATAGGACAAGGTCAGAGGCCAAGGGCATGAACTCAACACTGGACTACAGAGGCTCACAGAGGTCCTGGGCTGGAACAGTTTGAGAGTCACGATGAGAAACGTCTTCTGGGTCAGCAGTTTGTATCAGATTAGAACAGGTTTCCATTGCGGCCTCTCTTCTTTGTGACTTGTTTCCAGTGATCCGAGGACTGGCCCCACTTCCCACTGAGCTGGGCACAGACCTCGCAGGAACGCAAAGTGTTTACAGACAGGCCGGTTTTTTTTTCCCATTTATGATGCAAGCTTACTTATCATTTCAGACAGACAACTGTCTTTGCTAATTAACTGTTGTCAGAAGGGCTAAACACCAACCATTCTAAAGTTAAGGTTATTATTTTTGGTAGACACCTCCACTTCCCGGCTTTTAGTAGATTTGTAAGTTAAGTAACAATCCCATGTGGCAAGTGGCTTCCTTCGGTTACCGTCACCGAGTTCGCCAGGAACCAGGATCAAAGCTAGGTAGCCTAGGAGGGATTTGTTGAGGGTTTCCTTTCTTGGCCAAGGTGCCTGGCTGGCTTTACGCATATTAAACTTTGTTCCGTCTCAAACCGCGCCGCACTGAGTGGAATTTGGGAACTCGGGCGCCCCCCTCTCCCCATCTATCTGTGCCCTGGAGCAGATTTAAACGAGTTTCTGAGAGGAGTTCTGGCCCTCCGGCCTGTGCCTGCTGGGCACCAAACTCCCCCCAGTCCACCAGTGGTCCAGGCAAATCCAGGAAGTGCAACATCAAACCCACTGCCATTCTCCTGAGTGAGAGGAACCACATTCCGGGAGGAATGCTCGAAGAATACACGTCTAGATAATCTGAAACATGTGCCTACTTCTGGCAGAGTAGCAGGGAGCCAACTTCATACTGTCTACCCTGAGAATCAGTTTTACTTAATTTCTCCTTGGTGGAGTGTCATCTGAGTCTATCAGTGATTCTCTTAAAAATTATACACTTACAATAAGATACAGTTGAAGGCATCACTCAACAGACAATGTGAATTCCCCTCGCTGAGGGTTCCCGAAAGAAATGCCCATGTTTTTCCTAAGTGGTTGGTTTTACTTTGCAGACACCAGGAGCTGTGGAATAGACGGCATACCTTTCTCACTGGCTGTTTGGAAGCTCGTGCCAAATTTCCTGTTCCCGCCCGGCAGGTATACAGGTCACCGTGAGATGCACTTTTAGTCTCATGATCATTTTTTTTATTCTCACCTGAAAATGTGTTTCCTGATTTTAGAGAAAGGAGGGTATAGAGAGAGAGAAACATCAGTTGCCACCCATACGCGCCGCCGCCGGGGACTGAACCCCCATCTAGGTCTGTACCCTGACCGGGAAGCAAACCCACAACCTTTCGGGGTTCGGGACACGCTCCAACCAACCGAGCAGTGATCCATTTCCAGAGCCAGGGTGGTCATGTGACAATTTTATTTTCTCCTCCCTTTCCTTATTCTCTTATATAATTTATTTCCTTGTTTATCTTATTTTGGCTCACCTTTCATCCTGCTCCATTCTATGCTTCCTTACAGGTCAACCTACAGCCTTTTGTGAATGTGGACTCGAGTATGATGTGTCGATTCTGTTTCCAGAGGAAACCTTAGTGCCTGGATCTGAAATAAGGCCTTTTGAAACATGTGTCAAACTGTGGTGACCCTAGTGGTAAAAGACATTCCGAAAAGTTGAACATAAAAGCTTTTTGTCCCAATGATTACCACCTTCCCAAATATCACCAGTGCAGTCAAAATACGGCACCAGGCAACGCTTCCCAAAATGGATCCCTTATTTATACCTGACGGAGATCATTTTTAGGTAGTACAAGGATTCCCCACTCCATAACATGGAGTCAGACAGTGATCAAGTGTTACCCCGTTTTCAATTTTCTTTTGGTCCTTCCAATTACTTTAGGGGAAAAGTCTTAGTTTGATGCCAATGAATGATTAGCATTTCTTGACCGCCTTCCCATGTCCCTTTCTTTAATGATATAAATCTAAATTTTAGAAGTGAGAATACTTGAAGAAAAATATCAAGTCTAAGTGGTAATACAGTGGACATTCTGACATGACAAATGGAAAACATCAGCGAGAACCTCACACTTCCCTTTCTAGCCCACATCTAGCGGCGACCGATTTCCAGAGTTTACTCACTCCACGCTGAGCGCCCTGACATGATCACGATGGAGAGGGAAAACTGACCAAGTGCCTTCACATTGGCAGGGTCTGGTTCAAAGGCCGCGAACTCTCACCGCTCAAGAAAAGGACCCAGTCATGGAGGAAATACCTTCAGGTCCAGCTTCCTGTCCAGCGATAGTTTTAAGATGAACTCTTTTCATTCTGACCCGAAAACCGCGTTTAATGGAATCTATTAGAAGGGTTTATCCACGTTCGCCAATAGTTCGGTTATCATTTTGAAGTGGGATTAAAAAGTCACTTCCTAAACTCATCAAAGGAGTTTAGACCTGAAACACTGGAAGACATTCCTACTGAGGTCATTTGGAGGTTAGGGGAATTTTTGGTTTAGGTTTCCTCCTAGTTTTCATTGCTTATAAAAGCTTCTTAATGTCAAGTAAAGAACAACAACAAATGTGAAAGGTTAACTTCCCCAAGATGTTTATTCCAAAGAAAAAATCTGTTCCCTGCAACTCTTATGCTGGAGAGGATTAAAACTAGATAATATTGTATGAAAAGGAAAGGGAAACCCAAGTCACTCAAGTACAAAACAACAGCTGCACTCAAAGGCCCGCCAGAGAAGCAACTTATCTGCTTAGTCAAAATCTGTTTCACGGGTCTCAGATCTGCGCTGGGACACTGGAGTTAGCTGCACTTCTGCCAACAGTGATTAAGGGAACCGTCAAAACCAAACTCAGACATCTTCATTCTATTGGAGGGGCCTGCACCTCTGCTCTTCCCAGTCACTGGTTAATTATCTTCCCACAAAGTGTTCTGTATTTTGCAACAGACAAAACTAAGCAGAGTAACAGAGCAGGGGACGATAAGGAGGGCCACACTTCACTCCGCTTCTAACTCACGTCCCCTGGTCCTGGAGGACCCTGAGAACCAGCACCTCAGATGGTGCCTGTAGGTGCAGAGAGAAGAGCCCGATACAGACAGGTACTGGTTACTCTCACAATAAGGAAGACAGAAAGGACCAATCAGAAAGCAATGAAAATGCTTGCTTCTTGTATAATAGTAGAAATGAGACTTCTCTTGGTATATTGTTTGATACAGTTTTGACTTTTGCACTATGTAAATACGTATTAAAAGAATAAAAACACATGAAAAACATGAGGGGAAAAAGCAAACTCTGAAGTTGAATGTGAACAGAAACATATGAATCTAAATATCTCTCTCTATCTTTCTATCTATCTATCTATCTATCTATCTATCTATCTATCTATCTATGGCTGGGGTGGGGAAGAGTGGTAGGGTAAAAAGAAAAAAAAAAATATATATATATACACACACACACATATGATAAATATGACATTTTCTGCACAAAAAAGTGAATTCTTTCAAGTGACCTGGATACAGTTCTCTGGATGCTCACCCTTACCTGGATGTAGTCAAAGGACAGAGAGAACTAAAAAGAAATCTTGGAGCTTTATTTAGTGGGTTTGCTGTTGGCCATGACATCAGTGTTACGAATCTGTAAACGCAGTTCTCACTGCGGGACAAAAGGGGCACAGGTGTGCAACGCGGAAAGCAAGCAAGCCCCCTGTGACGGGGGCTGAACACGCCACCATGAGGGCAAGGTTTTAAGGAACACTTAGACTCCTTAGTTCTCTCCACCGAGTGTCTGGAAGCAGCGACACCCCTAGCAATGAGCACACCGTATGCCTAGATCTTGCTTTCTAAATACTATTTCTCCTCCACGAGGAAGAAGGGTTTCTTAGAGAAACAGCTGGTTTCAAGTCCAGGGCAGAGAAAGGACAAGCTGAGCATAAACGTCTTACTGTGTTTCAGAAAAGCAAAGAAATATTCAGAGAACGTTGGAGGCACGTTACAAGGACCTGAGAGCCATCTTGAAAGGTTCCGATTTATCAAGTTTTGAATAACTGGAGCACCAAAACAAATTATTTGGTGGACTATAGCAATCAAGCTTTATTTTTAACTTTTTTAAATTTTTAAAATATTTTATTTATTTTGAGAGAGAGGGGAAGGGAGGGAGACAGAGAGGGAGAGAAACATCCATCATGTGAGAGATACATCGATCGGTTGCCTCTCATGCGTCCCCAACCGGGAACCTGGCCTGTAACCCTGGCATGTGCCCTGACTGGGAATCAAACCAGTAACCTTTCAGCTCACAGTCCAGCACTCAGTCCACTGAGCCACACCAACCAGGACTCAATTAAGTTTTTTAATAAAGCCCTCTTCCCTATTTTCTTTAAATTTTTATTGATTGATTTTTAGAGGAGGAATGAGGGAGAGGGAGAAGAGGGGAGAGGGAGAGAGAGAGAGAGACGTTAATTTGTTATTTCACTTATTTATGCACTCATTGGTTGATTCTTCTTTGTGCCCTGACTGGGGATTAAACTTGCAACCTTGGCATATTGGAACAACACCCCAGCCAGGCCAGGGCCAATTAAAAAAAAAAAAAAAAATCCATGAGTCTGAAGTGTTACTAAAAGGCAGGGGGCACAGGGTCTCTGTAAAAGAACACAAACTAATAAATGTAGAAGGAGTGACAGAATTTAAAGATCAACATTCTGCAATGACCGATATAAACACAGATTCAGGTAAGGATCACCAATGTGTATCAATGGAAGCTAAAGCCACTGGGTGACAAGTGGTGACAAGTTACTGGGAACAAAATATTCCTATGATCCTAAAGTTCCACACCACATATTGCTTGTTAATTACAAACTTGAAAGAAAATGACTATCAGAGTGAGATCTGGCAGACATCACCTTAACCAGACCTACTTGAATGTCTGCCCCGCCCCCCGCCAAATTCATACGTTGAATCCTAACCCTTGTGTGATAATATTAGGAGATAGGACCTTTGGGAGGTGATTAGGTCATGACAGTGGCACCCTCATGAATGGGATTAGCATCCTTATACAGCAGACACCAGAGCGCTCCCTTGCCTCTACGGCCACCCAACAACAGGGCAGGAAGAGAGCCATCTGTGAATCGGGAAGCGGGCTCTCTCCAGACACGGAATCTGCTGGTGCTCAAGACTTCTCGGCCTCCAGAACTGGGAGAAATAAACGTCTGCTATTTAAGCCCCCCAGCCTGTGGTGTTTTGTTAGGACAGCCCAGACAGACTAGCCACTGATAATGGAACGAAACCATCGTGCACCTCCTGGTAGAGACAATAGGATGTACACATCACCTTTACAGTATTCTTGACCAAATGCTGGACTTGAATAGAATCAGGAGGTAACAACGAGATAAATTCAGACTGGAAAATTCCACAAGACAAGTGACCTACACCCTTCACTATCAATGTTAAATTTCTTGGGTATTATAATGATATTATTATTACAAAGAGGACATTTTTGTTTCTAGGAGATACATAAGGAAATGTCTAGGAATGAAATATCATGATGTATGCAATCTATTTTTAAATATTTCAGGGAAAAAAGTATACCCACCATTCATAGCATATGTGTAGAGTTATGTCAGGTTCTTAAAAACAAGCTCCCTATACCAGCAGCAGCAGCAGCAGCAGCAGCTGCAGCACTTAGGGAACTTAATGTAGCAAAATGATGACAATCAGTAAATTTAGGTGAAGGGTCTGGATGGGCGTTCATGGTACTATTTTTTTTAACTGTTTTGCAGGTTTGAAATTTCTCAAAATAAAAGATTGGTAGTAGACATAAGAAGTCTTAATCCATTTCCTTCTCAGGAAATCTAAACCACAATTCTTCATGTTGTCGGTTCTTGAACGTAGAAAAATGCCGGGGAGCGCTAAGTTAGCTAGCTCCGTGCTCTCAGTCCCCGTGCACGGTGAGGCTCAGACTTCAACCTCAAAGGTAGCGGTTCGGGGGGCTGAAGTGAAGGAAATCAGACAGAGGAACCACTCGGCTCCACCGCATGAATAGGCTCTTTCACCTACAAACATCAGTTACACCAACGTGGGTGTGAGGCTTGGGAAGAGCTCATCTTGCATTTCTTCCCTCTCCAGACAGTTGTCTGGTCCAGCATCTCAGAAGATTTTTTTTTTAAACCAGACTTGCACCTGGAGGTCATTTCCAAGCTAATTGTAATGGAGACCATAATTACCCCATCCCTCACTCCGGGGCCCTTCTAATTAGAGAATGTATTTGGCATTAAAGGAGCAGAGGGGATGATGCAAGGTTATGTCAACTGCTATGAAATTTGAAAAAGTAGGTGACCCAGGAGCTGGGCAGGCTGTCTCCTGCCCCGGGAAGGGCCGGACGCCCCGGGGCCTTCCCACTTGGCTAAATGGTCTAGAAATTGAAAGGCTGATTCTGGCATTTTGCCTTCAGCTTAAGTGCCTCCTAGGAGCCAGGCTTCTGAATCTCGGAACTGGAGCTGTACCTGGGTTTGTGTAAAGTCACGAAGGGGACTAAACAGATCATCTTGCCCACAGTGACTGAACAGATAAGAAACCATGGTCCCCAGAGGTCACCTGGCTTGCAGACTGCCGCTCCCGCTCCTCGTCAGTGCTGCCTTATGGTCTGTGACCCCTGGCTTACAGCCTCTGAATTCAGGAGGAGCAACAGTGTCTGGGAAGAGTAAACTCGCAGCATTTTAGGCTGGCTGGCGGCAGCCGGAGTGCGACACTGTCTGTAGAGCAACCCCAGCTCTGTCCCCTACATGAAGGACCTTGGTGAAGTCTATCGAAGTTCACCAGGCACCTGCCCTTTAGCCTGACAATTCCAATTCCAGAAGTTTATCCTACTATCGGCATGCATGTGCAAAAATGTACGTGCGAGAATGTTTGTCCCAGCATTATTTGAGAGCGCAAAAGCCTAGGGGATGGGTGAGTATTTACAGAGGACTAGGTAAGGAAATTATGCTGTTATCCATTCAATAGGATACAATGATGACCTGCATGTTCTCAAAGGAAAAGACAATCAAGATATAGAATTAACTTTTTTCCAAGTCAGTGTTTTTGCAAATAAGACATATATTACCCATACATAGATGCATGATTATAAATGCATAGAAAACGATATATTATATATACTCATATTCCAAGGAGGATGTGTGGTTATTGAATTACACCTCTGTTACATCCTTTAGGACAGCTTATAATTTTTCCACCATGTGCATGTAGTTCTGCTTTTATAATTAAACAAAAAAAAAAAAAATGAGGAAGGCTCCTTCTTTTAGGAAAAATCCTGGCAGCCTCAGAGGTAACCAGACCTACCAAGTGAAGACTTCTGAACTGAATCGGCAGTTAAGCTGCTGGATGTGAGCTGATCTAGTCTGCTATCTCAAGCTATATGCTCTTAGTGAAACAGACGATTTGAATGTGGGTCAGGCCAAGGCCAACATTCAGAAACGTCTCTGCTGCAAACCTCCACCCGTGTCAGTCTCCGGCTGGAGTCCGAACCTTCGCGTAGAAACAGGTTACGGGAAAGAAGACTGATGTCAGTGTGGTCAGCAAGTCCCTGGCCTCTCCAGGAAAGTCTTCCCAGTCCCTTACGTTGTGTTTGGGGTAGGGCTTCCTTTGCTGGAGGAAAAGTTTGGCAAGACTATGTAGCTCCCAGACACTGATGGCTTTCACTCAAAGCCAGGGAGAAGAGCAGTTTGGCCTTCTGGCTCATCCTAAATCTGAGATGTCTGCCTTGCGAAATGTGACAAATGTACGAATAGTCCATTAACTTGTAAAGGATGTGCAGACCATGTCCAAGTGTAAGGGCAGGTCCTGAATGAAGATTCTGCGTTGTCAATAAAGACCCTCAGAGTTATAGGAACCAGACCTATTCTATGGGGCGCAGTGGGGGACAAGAGTTATGTTGTGGGCGGGGCCTGTGCGGCTTCCTGTGTGTCATCTCCTAGCTGGACTGGACCCTTGCAACAGCTCCAGAGTGGTCTCTCTGCCTGAATTCTTGAGACTCACCTCCGTCTCCTCCCCACTGGCCAGCTGCAGCCTGTGCCACGTTACTGAAACACCTTGGTGTCAGCGGGGACAACAGAGAATTGTGATGTTCATGATGGGATGGGAGCAGAGAGAAACCACGTCCCTCCTCTGCAGTAGCCCCACCGTCACATGGGCCCTGTGCCAGGTTCACAGTTGAGCATGTGTTTGTAGAAGGGGTAAATGAGCAGAAGAAGGAACAACCCAGAAGGACAAAGAGGAAAAGGTGATTTCCTTTCATCTCAGAGATCACAGCACAAGTGCGCAAAGTGCAGAGCACGCAGAAACCCACATGGTCAGCTCTTCGCAGCGCGGCTCCCGTCACTCCAGAGGTGAGGCAGGGGGCAAAGGCCACACTACCCCAGCCGCGGGCCGGCGCCAAGTCTGGCCATTCTCACAGAGGAACGTGAGATGTGGGCGAGCCCTGTCCACCTAACGGCCCCTTTCCTCGCATCTCTTTTTCTATTTCATTATTTGTTCCCTTCCCATCACCAATCTGTTTCCTTTTAAAGGGCAGACAGTCATTACGCACACCGGCTGACATCAAAGGCCAGAGCGCCTTGAGGAGGCCAGCCAGAACCGCCACCGGCGGCCGCTCCTGCAGCTTCTGACACCAACCCAGGAGCGTCCTGGCTTCTGACTCATCAGGCGCCAGCTCGTGCTTCTGATCAGGAAGCTCGGGGCAGGCGACTTTAGGTTCCAGGGGGCTGCCTGACACATCTCTGTTCTGAGGCCACAAGGGCTTCAAACCTACCTAGAGTACAAAGTGGAGGGAGGTCTCAAAAGTACCCGAAATGGCCCTGAGCTGCAAATGGGACCTTCTAGCCAAGGCATTTTAACAAAGTTCCTGTCCCTGTTCACATCCATGTACTTTATACTTTGAGTGTGATTTCTTCAGCTTACAAACCCAGTACTTTAGAAGAATGCTATAAGAATAATTGGTGTATGCAGGCTTCGGTGGAAACACTTAACTCCTCAGCTCTGCCCATTAACAAAAGACTCGTCACTTCGAATGCTCAGGTCTGTAAGTTACCTGGAGAGCTACGTGAAGAGGAAAGGAGACAGCGCAGGACAGGCAAAATCTTGTCATTGTCTTTCATTTCCTCCACTCTTTTGTACTGCACGGACAGTTTACTGCCAAGTCCTGCCAAGTCTCCCTCCAAGCGTCTCTGGGAAGCAGCTCTTCGCTGTCTCTTTGATCTCAGGGAAGGCCTGTCAGCCCGGTGCCCCACGGTCAAAGGCAGAACGCCTCTGGGGAGGCTGGCTGATCGGGAAGGAAGGACGAGCACCCGGCGCCGAGCCGTGCTCACCGGGGGTGATTTTTGTTTCCCAGGCGACATTTGGCAATGTCTGAAGACAATTTTGGTTGTCACAACTGGGGAGAGCAGGTGTCGTTGGCACATAGTAGGTGGAGAGCAGCAACAGCTAAATATCCTACAATGCACAGGACAGCCTCCCCTCCCCTCAAAATTATCTGGCTCAAAACGTCACCAGTGCCAAGGCTGAGGAGGCCTACTCTAAGCCCCTGCGGGAATTCCTTAGCTCCTGAATGACTTCCTAATCCCAATTCTCTGACGCAGGAATAGGGGACACAGACGAGGGAAATGAAGGGAAAGTCACCTCAGCAAGGCGCTGGTTCCACCATGTGTCTATCGGTAAGAGCGAAAGCATCGTGTCTGTACCGTGTGATTTGGCAGATTCAGGGGCAAGCTTTAACAGTCTCATTTCTACAGTCTGGTGATGACTTCGGAGGCCTAAAGGAAAGTCACGGATGTGCTTTGACTTAAAGCAGGTGGTCTTCACGGCTCTGGTTCTGGGGCCGTGTCTGCAACCACCATGCGCCAGGGAGTATGCACCTCCCAGGCCCCCGCAGCTCCAGTGATGAGATGAACAGCAAGTAATCTATTACGAGTATCACTTCAAGTGAAGTTGCCAATTGCTTATTTTTCAAATATAAATCATTGCACATATACTTGTTTTAGATAAGCACCCCTGAATGGAGACAGTTGAAGCACACTAGCTAACTGGAATGACATGTTTTAGCCATCCCTGGTCTAGCTGTGCTGCATTACTGGTGAACACTTAAGAGTTCCTCCCAAGCTTGGAAAATGCTTTTATGAGCAACATGTCGCAAGGCATCTGTGGTGCTACTTGCTTTATTTCTTGGGAAATGTGGGGGTGGGGGGATGGGGGAGGAAGTGCCAAAATTTGGACATGCCCGTAGAAGTATGTTATGCATGGAATTTCATACACCATGTGTGCTGTGGCAAAAAAAAAAAAAAAAGAAGAAAGAAAAGAAAAAAGCTGAAGGCTGTTGTTCTCATGGAGAACAAAGAACTGAAATGACACCAGCTGTAAATGGAGGAACCTGGGACGAGATGGAAAGTTCCAGTATCAAGTCCCAGGCTTTCAGCGAAGCTGCCAAACACTTACAGGCCAGGACTCCGAACCGCATCATTAAAAGACAGACAGACAGTGACAGAGACGGAGAGGGGGAGAGACAGAGGTGGGGGGAGGGGGGGCTCGTGTAAGCACCTGCGACGGTCACCACGTCCACTGGACTGGGCCACGGGTGCCCAGACATTTGGTCTGACGTCATCCCGCGTGTCCGTGGGGCGCCTCTGGGTAACGCTGACGTGTGAATCGCAGACTGAGTGAAGCGGACTGCCCGCCCCGGTGTGGGTGAGCTTCACGCAGCCTGTTGAAGGCCTGAACAGAACAAAAGGCCGAGGAAGGGAGAACTCACTCTCCTCCTGTCTTTGAACTAGGACATCGGTCTTCGCCTCTGGACTCAGACTGGGCTGGAACCTACCCCACTGGCTCTCCTGGACGTTAGCCTGCCGACTGCAGGTCTTGGAACTTCTCAGCCTCCCTAACTTCCTGAACCAAATCCTGATGATACATCTCTTTATCTGTAAATATCTATATACTCATAAACATATACAGACACAGGCACATACCTCCCATGGGTCTGTTTCTCTGGAGGAGCCAGACTCATGTAGAACCCAAGTCAGTAACCTCTGCGGGTCACAGAGAGAGTCTATTACCTTGGAGATTAAGCATTGGGGAACTTCAGACTCTTACTGGAACCTTCTTTTAGCTTCGGCATACCTGAGGCCCCCTCAGCTCCTATGCTAGCCAGTCTGGAGGAAGTGAAGTGCTGGAAGCTTTGTTCATACTAATGATGATAATATCCAATGCATTTGTAGGAAATTGCCTCCTTTCATCAAAGGTAAAACAAACCCTCCCACAGTTGTTTAAGGAAGAACATTTAAGCCTGCATTTAAACCATTTCCCTGAGGAAAGGCAGGGAAAAGCCGAAGGCCAGCAAAGGTTGGGGGGTAACAACCTGGGGTAGCAGAGGATGAGCGCTCCTCCGCTTCTTTTAATTCGCCCGCACTCACTCCTAAAACAGAACCCCCCCCCCCCCGCAGGGGCTCTCTGCTCTCATGCACAACCCCTTAGTCACAAAGGCCGCCAGTCCTCACGGCAGTGAGTCCTGCCTAAGAGGACCAGCGTCTGCTCTCGATGGAGAAATGCCTCAGCTGGAATAAGAGACAAAAATGACAGAAGAAAAGAAGGATTTTAAAGAAACACATCAACATGCAATCAGCAGATGTAATTTATTATGAAAATAAGAGCAAGGTTAGGTGCTGTGGGTTGCGCACTTACTCTGTGGCAAGCGCCACGTGCTGAGAACCGTGTCGGGGGCTCACAGCTCCCGCCACAGCCGTGTCGGCCATTTTTATTATTTAACCTGGTTGCAAGTTAGGGCAAATGAAGAGGGAAGAAGAAGAGACATATGAGCTGCTTTTTGAAGAAGGAACTGGATTTTACCAGGCAGGTCGCGAGCAGAATGGGGTAAGGCGTCCGGGGCAGAGCGAGAGGCGGGGCAGAGCCCGTGCCCAGGCCTGCGAGGTTTTCACTGCTACGGAACACAGAGCTTCGGGGCTGCTGAGGAGGCCTGGGGAACCGGGGTGGGGGGAGATGGCGGGGGAATGTCATTGTTCACACGAACTCCTGGAAATAAGGTCAGACCTAGAAAACCTGCGCTGCACCCTGCAGGCCCAGTCTGGGGGGGCAGACTGACAAGTACAGAGCTAACTCTAAAAGAGGTGACAGATGCCATAATAGAGACCCGAGAGCCCAGTGGTAACCGCACAGCGGAGACATTTCTGAGAGGAGGTGACATCTGAAGGGACAATGTGTCCTGCTTACTTTTGAGCACAGCTCCACCAGACAGAAAAAGCAAGGCCACGCCTGGTGGAGGCAGCGGCAGGCACGGAGGCTCACAGGGGAGACAGTGGGTGGGGGCTGGAGGGTGGGAGTGGATGGGTGTGGAGGAGTGCAGAGCCAAGGCGCGGGCCGGAGACAATGTCGGACAGCAACGTGAGGCTGGGTGGTGGGAGGCTGCAGTCCATGCCAAGGAGCGTGGGATTTAACCCGCCGACAGGAAGGTTTGCGTGTAGGGCAGTGACGTGAAGAACTGGTGGCACAGGAAGGTTGTGCTGGGAGCTGAGGGGAGGGGTGAGGCTGGAGGTCAGTGGACAAGTGAAGGGACCACTGCACCAAATGCACTGACCTAAGCAGATGCAGAGAACGGGGGAAGCGAGCTGAGAAATGCCATGGCTTGTCGCTTGGATCACTCGGTCAGTGTGACACTGCTATCAGAGTTAACCAGAGTCTCAAAAAGCAGGGAGAACCACTCAAAGGCCCAAATATGTGTGGAATGAATAAAAGAATGGGTAGCTAGAAAGGGAAGGAGCCCTGGCTGGTGTGGCTCAGTAGACTGAGCACTGGCCTGTGAACCTAACGGTTGCTGGTTCAATTCCCAGTCAGGGCACATGCTTGGGTTGCAGGCCAGGTCCCCAGTAGGGGGCGTTCGAGAGGCAACCACACCCTGATGTTTCCTTCTCTTTCTCCCTCCCATCTCCTCTCTAAAAATAAATAAATAAAATCTTTAAAAAAGAATAAGAAACAAAGGGAAGAAGGAGAGAACAGAGTGGAAAAACAATGGGTGGAGGTCAGGGAACAAGCCTGGTTCCGGATCCGTGGAACTTGAGGTCTTTCCAGCAACCGGGTGAGGACACCACGGTGGACTGATGAGTACACGGCGTCCACCATGAAAGCCGCAGTGGATGGGACCTCACCTCTCTCTACCTTGGGACGTTACAGAGAAGAGCTAACAGAGGGGAGCTTTCTGCAATCATCTCTTTTTGGCTTCCAGCAGAGGGCAGCAAAAAAAAGATGGTTCAGAAGAAAGAACTTGGCTAACTAAGCGTGTGTGTCTCAAGCCAAAGGTCTCTAGAAGCTTCTCTCACAGGTATGGAATTCAACCACATTGCCCACTGTGGTGAAGCGCTGATCTGGTCCAAGAAGAACGGGACGGACAAAATGACATTCAGACCAATTCATCTGTCAAGTAGAATCTCTGAGCTCTATTTTGTTTGGTTAGGAATGGAAATTCCACTTTTATTCCAAGCAAATCTTCTGACGCACCAAATTCAAAGATGAGGTTTCAACCAGAAACAAGAGAGAGAAAAAAAAAGTGAGATCACAGTCATTTAAAAAAATCATTATGGGGTGGTATTTTTTTAAATTCTCATTCAGGGCATAACTCTTGAGCAAAACACTGCTCTTTTTTTGGTGGTGGTGGGAGAGGGAGTGAGATATTCCTTTATTTCTACACATGTACAATTAAATAATTTAATTAATAACTTTGGGTTAACTACCAGGGCTGAGGTTTAGGATAAGGTTGTGATTAGGGGCCCATAAAAGAAGAAAATGTCTCAATAAGTGCTTCTTTGCTGCCCGTTTGAGTCCTGCTTAGCAAACTAATAAATTACACTTTTCCTGGGAAGAAAAAAAATCTTGGAAATGACCCATTTCCCCAACAGGAACACATTTCCTGCAATTCACATGTGGTAGAATTAAAAGGGATCGCTTGAACTTCACTCAGATAGGTCAGGGAGAAAATTTAAAATAAGTGTTTATTTTTCTGATTAAAACCAAACAATCAAGACTCCAAATAGAGAGGCCACCGAAACACCCCAGAATCTTCCAAGTGGCCTTGAGCTGGCTGGCACACCCGAAGACCTCGACTAATGGAAGGAAGCAAGGGAAAGAGGAAAAGCTGCTCTTCCTCCCCCAAGGGGGCAGAGCCAGGGAGCTGTCGGTGAAACCCCCTGCACTTATTTTTTTAGGAGCAGAGCATCGCTTCGGACAAAAGAGTAAGCTGACTGGGAAGGACAGGCACTTCCAACCAGAAACCGCACAGGGCGTTCGGTCTGACGACAGGATGAGGCCGTCCTCCGCAAACCCCACCGCTGGGCCGGAGCTCCGGGAGGCTGGCCACACCAGGCTCCAGTGGCTCCAATAAAAGGCCCCAATTCCTGCCCTTCTGCTCCCTCTAGGTCAGGGGGCAGGTAGCGGGAGCCCAGGCCTCTGGTCGGTGAGTGCGCAGCCTAAATAATCAGCACGCTTTACCTACTGTACTGGAAGTGAGGAGCAAAAACAAAGAGCCATCAGCGAGCCTCCGAATGCTTGTGAAATGCCTTCCCGGGAAAGTGAAAAGGAATCCTAAGCACGAAAGGCAGAACAAGGAAGTTTACAAAGGATAACAGAGTATGAAAGAAAAAACTGAGGATGAAACGCCCGGGGTGGTGAAAGATGTCTTTTCATGACATGCAGCATCAACCTCACATGAAAAGCCTGGCAAATTTGACTCCGTGCTAAGATGAGTAAATAATTCTATTTATATAAAGCTCCCGAAGAGGCGCAAGTGTTCAGGAAAGCACACGTAGGTGGAATTTCCCGGGAGAGGCAAGGAAGTGATGGCTGTAAAAGCCAGGGTGGCGGCTCCCCTCGAAGGGGAGCAGGGTGGTGTCAGGGCGGGGGCACCCTGCAGGCTCCTGAGCTCCGACAACGGTCTGTTTCTTGATTTGGCCGTGGTTACGCGGGAATCCACCTTATAATAAGGCATTAGCTCGTGATGTATGTCCTGTGTACTTTTCTGTATACTTTGTATTATACTGAACATAAAGGTTATAAAAAAAAAAAGTGCAGCGGACACAGAGAGATGGATGGACGGACAGAACGTGGGAGTGTGCCCGAACCACACGTGACCCCAAAGAGCCTGACAGGCAGATTCAAGAAGAGCCAGTCAGGATGAAAGGCAGCTGGCTTGTCTTCGGTCATCATCAAGTGATGACCAAAATGCAATCAAAGGTCATTCAAACAAGCTGTAAAAAGTAAAGGAGTATTACGGAATTATTTAATCTTTTAAGATGTAATCATGCTATTTGGCTGTGTGTGTGTGTGTTTCTTTAAGAGTCATTATCTTTTAGAAATACGTACCAAAACATTTATGATGGTAATGATATGCCATCCGGAATTTGCTTCAAAATAAACTGGGGGGGAGGGGGAAGGGCAGAGGTACAGATGCCAACACTCCCTGGCCGTGAACTGCTAGACCCGTGATGGAGACATGAGGGTTCGTTACAACATTCTCTCTGCTGTGATATTTGAAGTTTGGAATTTACCATCTTTTAAAAAATTAAGGCAAAGGAACGTTATCTTGGAAAGATTCTAACACTGGTTCAATAGCTGGGAAGGACTCTCTGGCACCACAAATGGACACATTTCTTAACACGCAGAGCCTCTCCCATGCCCGCGTGGGCCGTGCCCAGCTCCGGCCCCCATCTGCACCAGGGGTCGGCCACCGTGCGCCGCCGGTCCTTCAGCACCAGACGTGTTGTTGCGAGAACTGCGGCCCTTTCCTCCTGTAATTCCCTGGCAGGAATCTGAAAACGCCTCTCTCACGCCGAGGGCCTCAGAACGGGTTGAGCCAAGTGATAGTAAATTCAAAAATTTATGCAAATGTCTATTTGACAAAAGGATTCCTACCTAGGCTATATACAGAACTCTTATGAATAATAAGAAAATAAACAACAGACAAAAGATTCAGTCAGACACTTCAAAAACATAGCTAGGCCAGCGAACATATAGAAAAGGTGTCCAACGTCATTAATCGTCAGGGGAATGCAAATTAAACCCACTTGGCACGGACTAGGACAGCAAAAATAGAGCAGAGTGACAACACCAAATGCTGGGGAGGAGTGGGAACAGCCAGAGCTCTCTCATGCGCTGGTGGGAGTATGAAATGGAAAAACCACCGTGAAGAACTGTTAGGAAGGTAAATACACATGTACCCTATAGTCCTACGATTCTACTCGCACGTATTTCTCCAAGGGAAATGGAAGAAACATGTCTGTAAGAACCGTACAGGAATGCCTGTAGTACTTCCCCCACCCCGAACTAGAAACAACTCACTCCTCCATCCAGAACGGAGAAACTGGGACAGGTTCACTCAACACAATGAACAACATCAAAGTTCTCAGCAAAGCAGAGGACAGACCACTGCTCCGTGCAACGGTACATTTGAGCCTAACAGAGACTAAATACATACACGTGCTTCCATTTAGATGATGTTCTAGAACAGCCGCAGCCACATTATTATAGTCAGTGAAGACAAAGGGATGTGGGGGAGAGAGAATGGCTGACTGAGAAGGAGCATGAGGGAACTTTCTAGATGGAAATGTTTTATCTCTTGTTTTGCATGATATTTACATAACAGCTGTCCAAGCACACTGAAATAAACACTTAAGATCTGTGCATTTTATTGCATTAAATTGGCTCCCCCCACCACACCCTGATTCTTTTTCTGCTATTATTCTTCGTCTAGGTGAACGGCACCAAACAGCCTCCACCCAATTTCCCAAACCAGAAAACTGGAGTCTTCCGCACGCCTCCTTCTTTTTTGCTTCTATCCCGTCCCT
>PVJI01023645.1:0-23172 GCA_004026765.1 Micronycteris hirsuta
CATACTGTATACAGTCATCCCTCGCTATATCTCACTTCACTTCTTGCGGCTTCACTGTATTGCGGGTTTTTTAAAATATATATATCTAATTCTGCATCGCGGAGTTTTTGCTATATCGTGGGATTTTGCGGTATATAAGTATTTATATAATATTTATGGTTTTAATTATTTTTGCCTAAAAATAAAACTCCCTATAACTATGTTCATCACTCGGACGAAGAGATCAGTTACACCTACGCCTTTAGCGGAAATAGAAGTTACAGCCCAGGGGGAAGATACTGCACCACCTGATGAAGCGCCTGATGAAGTGGTGCCTTCAGAAGAGCTGTAATGCTCTTCTTGGCTGTGCAGTACATTCATCTCATCGTCATCACCTTCATCGCCATCAGTGCTGCACAGCTACATAATTCATGATCTTCATCGTTCAAGTTGTAGTATACTTCACTGGTGAGTCCCCATATAGAATTTTATATGTTGTTAAAATTACGTAGGTTTAAGAGTATAGAAAGTGTTTAAGAGCATATGAAGTGTTTATAAGAGTGTGGGAAAGGTTAATAAGAGAGTGGGAAATGTTTATAGGAGTGTGGGAAGGGCTTATAAAGCCTTAAAATATATAAAAATAATAAAATAAATATAACACCACTACTTTGTGGATTTTCACCTATCGCAAGGGTCTCTGAAACGTAACTCCTGCAATAGGTAAGGGATTACTGTAGCTTGGTCAGAGAGAGCTGGCATAAAAGATGTCATTTGAGAAAAAAAAAAAAAAAAAACCTCTGAAGTGAAGGGATGATTCATGTGAATATCCTGAAGACATGTATTTCAGGTGAAGAGAACAACCCTATGAAAGTGGGAAAATTTCCCTTGCAATTTGGAGACAAAGCAACGTGGCTACAGCAGAGTGGTTAACAGGTTGGTGGAGGGAGATGAGATCAAAGGGTGACAGAGGACAAGAGTGAATAAGCCCTTTGAAGTAGGTTGACATCTGTCCTGATTTAGCTAATCCAGGCTTAGATCTCATCTGTTGGCTAGTGTCACGACAAGAGCCTGTTTTATTTTTAAAAATATCCCCATTTGGATATTAAGGTCGCCTTCTTTGTAAGGCATTGTAAGAAATTTGGTTTTTCTTCTGAATCATATGTAAAGCCATTGAAGGATTTAATCTGATGATCACTGAAGTTGTCTTATATTTTAATTAGTCCACTCTCATTATTTGTTAAAGAAATAGAGTGAAATGGGGCAAAGGTGGACTTTTTAGACCAATAAAGCCTATGGTGAATAAATGAACTAATGTCAATGGGAACTCAGATCAGATTGATTTGGGACATGGCTAAAAAAATTGCCTGGATTCCAGATATATTTTTAAGATAAACAACAGAATTTAGTGATGTATTGGATATGTGATTTAAAAGAAGAAGTGAGGAGGTGCCTCGTTAGCGCAGTAGGTAGCGCATCAGTCTCATAAAAGAAGAAGTGAGGTCCAAGATTTTGTCTGATAAAGAGAACAAGTGGTGTTGCCATTGACTGAGATTGGGAAGAAAGCAAAATTTGGGAGAAGCAATATTTGGAGAAAGGGATAGCTTCTCTCTTGGACAAGACAAGTTTGCAATGACTACAAATAGGCTGTTGAATATATAAGTAGGGAATTCAGGGAAGAAGACCTGGCTAGAAGCATAAATTGTGAGCTATCATTCTCTGGCTAGCATTTAAAGCCATGGAATTGGATGAGATTTCCAAATAAGTGGGGATAGACAGAGAATATAAGTAGACCAGAGATCACAATTTATTAGGTAAAAAATAAATATTTGATGTTTCAAAAGAAAGTGAAGATAGGCATTTCTGGAACTACATACAATGTCAGACTTCTCCCTTTTACTCACCTGCGTCTCTTCCGTTCAGTCTTAACTTTAATACATGCATTATCTCCAAAGAGCAATTGATATTCCCCTATTCATATTAATTTATTTAATAATTTAAGGGATGGATAGTTCCAGTTCTTTGTGTGTTTCCAGACTATCAAACAGTGCAGGAAAAATATCAATCACCTGACACTCAAGGTTTAGTGAAAATAGTGATTCAGGGATAAAGATACGAGATTAGGTATATACCATAGTCATTGAATTTTGACAGCCACTAAATTTTAGATGTTTGAATTAGCTTGGTTAGTGAAATTCTCATTTCTATTTTAATATTTCATCAGAAAAATTTATAAACGTGTCCTTACTGTTCTGCATTATGTTTTCAGTTGTAGTTTTCCATTGTAAAAGTAGTGTACTTATAATTTTTAGAGACAATTTTAATATGCTATTTTTTTCCTAGGGATCTTTTTCTCTTTCTCCACATGACATTCAATAATCTTCTAAATTTTCCTCAACTGACTTTTTTCTTTTTGGTAAAGAGGAGCAACTATCAAACATTTTCTCATTTATCAACTGAACTTCACAGATGTCAATTTAAAGAGCATTAGAAATACAATACTAGCATTTTTTATTTAAACAAAGCCAAACAAACTAGGTGGTCATGTGAATGACAAGCAATACCCAAGATACCAAAACCAGTCTCTTTAGTCCTTTCAAGACATGAAACGATGGCATTCACAAGAGTGCATTATCTGATTAATTATGCTGAAGGCATCAGGTAAATTAGATCTAGTCAAATAAAGCCAGACATAGAGTCATCCAATTTAGCTATTAAAAGGTTGTTAAGTACATTTACTAACGTCATCTTGTTTGAGGAGCCAGCTCTCCATTCAGATATTTTAAAGTACAGAAATGTCTTCCATTCATCCCTCAAAATGACAGAAGAACCAACAATAGTCAAGAAAACAGAAGCTCACAAAAGCAGAAACCATTTAAACAGAAACAACTGATTCTGAAAATAAGGAACCACTAAATGTGATTATAGGTTGCTTTCCTTTTCAGGAGCTGAGATAAGACAAGTTTCATCATATTGGTTTATTGATACCAGTTTGCAGAGATTTTTAATAGTTTACCATTTTAATGTTTATTTTATTATATTTTTAACTGTAGTGTATTTTTAATATGAAACTCAAAAGGGATCTTTTAAAAATTTAATTATTAATTATAATAAAGTTATAAGGAAATATTCTACAATAAAAGGATAAGGAATCTATAATAGGAAAAGTTATAGAAGTCTGTCAATCTTTTAAAAAAATAAAGCACACTATGTAGGAAAAAAGAAGACTTGACTAGAAAAAGAGGCTCAGAATATAACTTTTACAAATCTAATTATCAAGGATATCAAAATGACTACTACTGGTAACATTTCCACAGCCAAAACTGTAGATATAAGCTCTTGCTTTATTGGGCAAGAAAAATAAGTCAAAATCCATTGTTAGAATTGTTTATCACATACATTATTTTTTATTTATAATGTAATTTTAGAAAAAATATTTAAGTTGGCATATTCTGTACTCCCATTTGTCCTATTCTCCAATTTAGTGTCATAAACATAATATATAATATTGTTAGTATAGCTAAGGTGATCAAAGAATAGCAGCTGAATTAGCTAACCATTCTCTCATCTAGACATGATTTGCTTTAGTTTTATTATTATTATTTGTATTTCAAAATGACTGAAATATTGTGTGTCTAGATTGGAGGTCATTAAAGGGTGTCTTTGGGCTGTGAGTAGCAATAGCCACATTGGGTATAGCTAAGTCACGATTAAGATCAGTAAGGTAGACCTGGCTGGTGTGGCTCGGTGGATTGAGCGCGGGCTGGGAACCACAGGGTCCTGGTTCGATTCCCGGTTAGGGCACATGCCTAGGTTGCGGGCCAGGTCCCCGTGAGGGCCATGTGAGAGGCAACCACACATTGCTGTTTCTCTCCCTCTTTCTCCCTCCCTTCCCCTCTCTCTAAAAATAAATAAATAAAATCTTTAAAAAAAAAAAAAAGATCAGTAAGGTAGAAAAACACCATAAGGAGTTCGAGTTTGGATATGGGTGAATTGTGAGGATCACAGCAAGAAGTGTAACTGACATTAGGCAGCATGATAATGATAAACTTAGAGGAATTTGTGAGTGCAATGGTGGTGATATGTCCAAATGGGGAAAAAAGACAAAAAAACAAAAACAAAAAAACTCAGGGCTATGGAGGATTTAAAGATCAGTGCAAAATAACAGGTCAGTAGTTAAAACACACATGGAATGAAAAATGTATTTTACATTAGCTAACATTGTTTTTCATCTTAGTTTCAGTTAAGATGCTTTTGAGTCCAAATGTCAATTATGAAATATAGCAGAAAATCCTAAACTCAGTTTTCTCTGACACAGAGGTCTGCCCGAAAAGTGTCCAGCCACATACTATGAGAAAGAGAGACGTTTATTACAGAAGATATAAGATACAAGAAACATTGTACATAGGGCAGTGATGCCTCAGTCCCCTTCAAAGCAGAACCTCACACAGTCCTCCCAGTGTCTCTTTCACTGTTCAAAACACTCTGCAAAATCCTTTGTTGGAATGGCCATCAGCTGCCCTGTCATATTTTCCTGAATCTCATAGACAATCTGAAATCTCTTCCCTTTCAAAGGTGAATTTAGTTTTAGGAAAAGTCAAAAGCTGTAGGGTGCCAAATCTGGGCTGTAGTGGGGCTGAGGCACTTGGGTGATTAGCTGTTTCATGAAAAATCTCTGCACAAGACACGATGCATGAGCGGACACGTTGTCGTGATGAAGCTGCCAGTCACCAGTTGCCTGTAGCTGTGGCCACTTTGGTTGCATTGCATCTCTCAACTGATGAAGAACATAGAGGTAGTATTCCTTGTTAAATTTTTGGCCTGGAGGGGAGTACTAGTGATGGACAACACTTTCCCAATAAAAAATAGGTAACATGGTCTTGATTTTGCTGTGGCTTTGCCATGCCTTCTTTGGGTGTAGAGAACCAGGAGACTTCCATTGGCATGACTGGCCCTTCCTTTTCAGATCATCATAGCCGTAGACACATGATTCATCTCCTGTTATGAACTTAAGGAAATCTGGTTCACTGGTAGCAGTTTGAATCAAGTCATTAGAAATTGCAGCATGATATTCCTTCTGCTCTGGTAGCAGAAGCTGTGGAACAAATTTTGCCAGGACATGCTTCATGCCAAGATCCTGCATCAAAATCTCAGACTCAGTAGTTTTTGGAATCCCCAGATCAGCTTCCAGTTCTCACACTGTCAGTCACCTATCTTTGTTGATTGCAGCCCACACACGTTCAACATTCTCAGATATTCTACTTGATGCAGGCCTTCCAGAACATGGATCACTTTCAACAGATTCTCAACCATCTTTGAAGCATTTGTGCCACACTTTTACTTGTGCTGCACTCATTGCATCGTCCCCAAAATCCTTCTGAATTATCCAAATAGTGTCCATGAGGAATGTGCAAGCTTAATGCAAAATTTGATGTAGACTTATTGTTCTATTATGCATTTTGAATATGATGGCCACCCAGAACACATGCTCACTCAATGGCATCTACCACTCCCACTGACTAGTACAGTGAAGTCATCATTGTTTACACATGTGCATTCCAGTCCACACTCCTTGTCTGCCAGGTTACATCAATGTCACTCAAACCATTCTCATATTAACAATGGTTGGACTTTTTCTGGAGAGACCATATATATATACATACATGCATATACATACACTAGGAGGGATCCACAAATGGAATTTATTTATAAAAAATGTATTGCTACATGTTTAAACTTCAGTCACTTTCAAAGTACTCTCCATTTGTTTCAACAAACCTATCAAGACATTTTTTCCACTGCTCAAAACAGCTTTTGAACTTATTGATTTTGATGTCTTTTAGTGCTTCTGTCATTTTTTATTGCACCTCTTCCACATCAGCAAAACATTTCCCTTTGAGGACCTTTTTCATCTTGGGGAACAAAAAAAAAGTGGCTCGGGGGAAGATCTGGTGAATCGGGAGGGTGAGGCATGGGAGATCATGATGTTTATGGTCAAAAACTTCGAACACTCAGTGTGGTGTGGGCAGGTACACTCGTAAATCATCCATCACAAAATGGCCAAATCTATTGAGTCCTCACAAAACTCTCACTGAAGTCTAATGCAGCCTCTCACAACAGTGCCAGCTGACACACTGATACAGATGGGTTCCTAAAACACTCACCTAAGTCGGGGAAGTCTGTACTACAAGGGGCCCACCCTCTGAAAGATAATTCCATTTTTGGGGCGCTCCCCCTCATATATATATATTCATTCACATGTGTAACATCCTTGCAACAGAATATTTCAGCTAAGGTTGCCAATGGCAAATGGTGGTGAAACGAGTAGACACAGGTTAAAATAGGAGGACATGCTGATTGTCTTCGCTTGTGCTAGTGTTGAAGGCTCCTGTAAAATGATGCCAATAAGATTTTGAAATTTTCATTGCCTGACAGTTTTTACAGGTGTGTCAAATGGTTATCTTTTGCTGGGAGGAATCAAAAAAACCTGTTTTTCTTTTAAAAAAAATTCATTAAAAGATGTTTTTGTAGCTATGGGCTTATCTGAGATGAAAAGAGCTAGTATGTTAGGTAAGTTTAGCAATCTGTCTGAGATCATACGGTTCATGTCAGCTTATTTGTATCATCTTCTGGATAAACACTTTACCTTATTCAGCCTACAAAATAAGGTGCTATTCCAAATGCAAAATGTTATTTTATGAGAAATTTGATTCCTCATATAGAAATTACATGGGGCTTCAACTTCATTATTCTATCAAAGATGTGTTTTTAACACCCAGAATTCTGTCAAAAATAAAATATTTAGGAGAGATTGATGAAAAATGAATGGGTTGAAAAAGTGTGGGCTCCAGGTTTGTTATTAAAGGAACAAGTCTATGATCAGGGCCAAGTTCTTTCTATGTCTTTGTTCTGCAGTTGTCTGTGACAGCTTCCTCCTATTGCTGGTCTGTGTTGTGGTAAAATGAAAGAGAGAGAGAGAGAGAGAGAGAGAGAAGCGGCATTCTCTTAAATCTACAACAAAACGACAGCAGAAATTCTTTCCTTGTATATCACAGGTGGCAAACATAAGGCCCGTGGGCCAAATCCGGCCCTCCACCTTGTTTTATCCGGCCCAGCACCTTGTTTCTACCCAGCAGCAGCACCGAGCTCCTTGCCCCAAGTTAAGGAGTAGTTACATGTATACAGTCCTACAGTTACATTCGGCCCTTTGAAGGCAACCGGAGGCTGATGTGACCCTTAGTGATGATGAGTTTGACACCCCTGTTGTCTCTGATTGGCCCAACTTAATTCAGGGGACTAAACCTAGACTAATTACATGTCTGGAGACTGTCCTGCATTTTTCAGCTTGTACTTACTAGAATACACCTCTGAGTATGAAGTTGAGAGGTAATTGAAGAAAAGAGAGGCTTTTGGGAGAAAGAGGCAAAGGGAAATGATTGGGTGATCTACTAAATATGAATCACTGACTTGTTCAGGCGAGAATAGGAGTAAATCTCTCCCTAAAACTTGGAGCAGAATATGAATAGGAGGAAGTATTTTGGTTATTTGACAAATAGCATTTTCTTTGGAACTTGTCAACCTGTATAAAAATTATCGTTCTGTTATTTTTCATCTTTGACACCTTAAGAAATCAGCTCTTCTACTGCCTTTTCCCCCTCACTTCCCAATAGGCATGATAAGAGGGTCTACATCTTGGGGATTAAACTGTGTTGTGTATATAAAACACTGACATAAAACCAAGCCTCGCTCATAATAAATTAAAGTACTTGTGTTATTATTGTTATTAATGTTGCCCTTTATTATATTATTATCATTCTGTGTGTTTTTAGATAAACCTCTTGAAAACAAACAAACAAGACATTCTAATTAGGTAGGAAAGCGGAGCTTCCAATGCATAGATGCAGAGGTAAAGAAGGACATCTGAAAAGCACAATCAAGAATACTTCCTAAATGTTTATTATTAGTAGTAGTATTTGAGATTAGCATGATGAAAAAATTTCTCGTGAATGAGTGTGGTGAAGAGGTCAAGGACTCGTCAGGACGGAGATGTGCTGTGAAAGGTCGTTAGCACATATCTGCTCCTCATGACTGGGTCCCTGTGAGATGTACTTTCCAAACTGCTACCTCAGGTACACTGGGTATTCAATATCATTGCAATGAGTAAGACTATTTCTCATAATTTAATTAATTAATTTTCTCATACCTACACATTTAATCTTTATTTAGCTCTGTGATTGTTTCACTAGAAAATAAATCTTTGACAAATGGAGACTTGAACATTAATTAATAAGAACTTCTCCATCAGAAAAATAGTGTATTGGAAATACTAACTAAATGAGGATTCCTAATATCTGAGGAAAGTCACTATTTCACAACCACTGATAATTTCACACAGCAGCCCAAACAGGGCTTAGTCCGTCCGATGTAACCACATGAAAGGAACCAGAGCAGACTGCCTGTTTAAGAAGCTGAACTTTCACAGCTCCGGTTTCTCAGGACAAGGTAATGTTTCTCAGAACATTTCTTGAAATAATAGGGCAACAACAATAATACCATTCCAATGATAATTCCTGTGAACATTAATGACATATGACTAGAGACGGCTTTGAAGGCAAAGTAAAATTTAGATTGTAATCATTTTATGGGATGGAGAGAATCTGAAATGAAAAGACATCAATAACCTCAAAGGTAATTACACATTATCTATCCTGTCATAATCCCCGCTTTTCCTAATTTAGAGTAATTGCTAATTAGTAATATTCAACAATTTATAAGGCTGGAAAAATATTTAATTAAACTACAAAGTTTATGTTCAGTTAATATATTTAATTGAATGCTATGTTAAAAGTTAGCTATCGCTTTCCAGTATATTTAACTGAAAGAAGCTCTGAATGATTCCAATATGAAATATATCATACAGATTTCAACCTCCTACTGCTTTTAGCAAGTCTATATTTTATTATGTTCCAGTTTCTAGGCCATTTTATATATAATGTACACATGTCTACAGAATGTAGAGAATGTTTCCAAGAAAAGCCACAGCAGAGGAATCATTTCATTTCTCCCATTTTACTGGGCAGAAAGAAGATCGCAATGCTGCAATGAAGTGTCAAACATTTTCCCACGAGCCAGGACCCAAAGAGTGTGCCATGGCTTTTCAAGGCCACTGAAGGCAATTGCTTCTGCCAACTTCTTATTACAATAGCAGCAAAGCCTCTGCAAGGGCTCATGATAAAAAATATTGATCTATTCTTGTCACAGGCATTCTGTCTTCTTCTGGCTTCTAATTAATTCCCACTTAGTTTTTTCTCTGTCATGTACCCTTGTGTTATATGTAAGATAAAGTGATGCTGAACTGTATCACCCTCCTTGGCTACATGGCTACAGTTTTTAATATACGAAAGCAGATGGGGAGTCCTCTGTTATTGTAGATTTACACCATAAAGTGATTGCTAAGTATATAAACTAAGTTGCTTGAAATGTGAATACCTGCAACAGGTTTTTGTTCATAATATGATTTTAACTCTGCTCATTATGTTTTAACTCTATGTGTACTTATTATACGGTTCTTTAAAATGGAACATACATAGATGTTTTAACTTTATTTATTATTCCATTGAGTCACAGATGTGCCTAAAATATTAAACTGTAAGAAGATATTATTTTATTATTTACTTATTTATTTTTTAGAAACTATTGTCCACCAACCTTATTTCCATTCTGTTTAAGAGTTTGTGGAGGAGCAGCTTAAGATCGCTCTGTTTGCTCCTATCCATTCAGTGGCCTGCGCAGTGGGGGCTGCAGACCAGTCTCAGCGGCAGGCTGAGCGCGCCAGGCTTAGGTCGGAAACTGGTGAATAGGCAAGAGGACTTCTGTACCTTCAGACCAGTCTGCGCCCTTGGCAGCAGTGAACTCGGGATCTGGAGCAGTTCATTCACCCTGAAACTCCTCCCAGGTCACAGCCTTTTTACTTTACCTTTTACTGAGTGGCCTGCTCTTGCTTTTCGACCTCTTCAGGATCTCTGTGGAAGTACAGATTAGGCATGACCTCCCATGGGTGTTCCTGGGAGAGGGTGCCACACATGCGTAGAACTTCCCAGGCCAGCATCCACCACGTCACACCCCCTGAGTGAGCCCCTTGTTGGTGCAAGGGCTGGTAATGCCCACCTAGCGCAGAGGAGAGTCTGTGTTACACAGAGCAAGGCAGGCAGGTTAGCATAAGGTGTCTCTGCGAGAGGCTGGCAGTCAGCCCCGGAACCAGTGACCAACGGAAGCCTTGTCTCTCCGAAGGCTGCCTGGATCCGGTTAGTGAAGATTTCAGGAGTGAGGCCGCCAGCAACGGAGTGGCTCCAGCGGCAGTGGCAAGCTTCGGCACGGCTGGCAGCTTGTGCTGGCTGACAAGCAGGCTGTGTGCTCGCGCTTGCTCCTGGATGACAAGACACTGACACCGACAGCAGCTGGGTTTTCAATGACAGCGATGGCCAGCAGAAACGTCGTCTCCCATTTATGATGTAGGTGCCATCACATTTCCTTTTGGAGGTTTACTGTTCCATTTGGAAGTCGAGGTCACTGCCACCTTAGTGAGTCCCTACTGCAAAAATAGTCACTGCACATATAGGCCCCTCTCAGGGTAGTATGAAAAGGCCAAGAAAATACAATTTTATTTAAATACCATGAATAAATGGCTGCATTGTAGAAAAGCATCATGGCTGAGTACAGAATCTGGAGCAAAGATGTTTATCCTGGTTTTACTATTTGTTATCTCTGTGACCGACGCTATTTATGTAACATTTCTAAGCTTTTCTGATGTATAAGTGAAAAGAAATTATCATGTGGAGTTGATTTAAAAATAAGGTAACATACAATGTGCTTGGTATTCAGTAAATGATTAGTATTGGTTATTTATTACTTTTATTATCATGATTATTTTTTAATTACTTTATTGTTGTTCAATTACAGTTATTTGCATCCTCTCCCTCTTATTATCATGATTATTAAACTTATAAGGTTTTCAATTTTGTGGTTTTTTTCAGCAAATATTTAGACATGTTTTTTTTTACTAATTTAGAGTTCATGTCTCCCTGTCACAATCTGACCATGATCTCATTCTATAATCAACTTAATAAATAGCAGTCCTACCCAAATATAATAATAAAAATATAGATGTAATATTTCGTGTAATCAATTTAAAATCAAAATAATTGTTTTTGTTGTCTGTATCTCTCTTCAGTGTCATGGATACTTGGAGGTACCTATGTTTTATCAATGAGACAATATATCTTATGTCTCAAATGCATTTGAATAAGCACAGATAATAGTTCATGAATACTGTACTAGACTTTTCATAACATGAGTAAGATTAAACATATATTAAGTAAATCACTTTAGTAGCACAAGGATACCATGTAAGTTATAAAGACTGACTAGCTCATCTGGGAGCCTAAAACATTGATTCTCAGAAAGATTCTAACACTCTTTTCCCCTTTTCTGTTTGTGATGTGCCGATCTGACGGCTTCTGTAATTAAAAAATTAATAATCTCAAAAAACTTTTGAATATCATAGACTATATTATTTTTCCAAAGGTAAACATTTATAGATTTAAAGAGTAAACTATTTTAATGTAAATATTTTAATGTAAAAATCATAGAATATACATATTCCTTGACATCTATACTTAACCAACACAGTCAAGGACTAGGGAAAACTAGTTCACACATTCAGCATCATTCCTGATTTGTGCTTTATTAGGAGGTTTTATCATATTACAAAACCTAAATGCATACAGAAAGCTGCTACTAAGTTTAATTTTAATATATTCCTTAAATCACTCCTTATGTTGATTACTCCAGCATTCGTGAAATAAGAAGTTAAAGGAAACTAAAAACAATGTTGAGACCATAGAGTCAGAAATGGAAATCTAATCCCTTCTCAGCCATATTTGTCTATAAAACTCTTCCACAGAAGATGGGGACCAGAAATTTGCAATGTTACCACGATCCTCCACTGATTGTACCAAACGTGACCTGATAAAATAAAATCTTATGTAATGAGATGATTTATAAATGCTAGCATTGCTTTTTAAGTCAAAAGAGATGGATTCTTGTCTGATTCTTTCACTTGATCCCTTATTCATGCATTCAGTATTAATGAATGTTGTATTTGAGCAATGAATCTGTGAATTCTTGCTCCAAGGATAAGACAAATATTTGTTTAGGATTTTGCAGCTTAAAAAGTATAGCACCTGATATCGTGTGGCTAAATATTCTACAATTTAGTTTCCTTCCTGTAAATAAAGTTAATAATTTTTAAAAGTTAACTTAATAATTTGCATAATTTACATATTAAAAATGTCTGGTTAAATATAAAGTTCTATACACATGAAAAGTGTAATTTTTCTAGGATATTACTTATACATTGAATGTTTTATTGATGAACATAAAATGTACTCTGATATAAGATCTCAAGCAAGAAAATATCAAGGAAGCAGTGGAAAACAATTTGAAATAGAATCAATTTTATTATTCTCAAGTTCTTAAAATGATATCTTCTGCTTCTTATATGCATATATGTCTAACATTCTGCTAGGCTTCTTTCTGCAGTTACTTTGAAGTCAGATTATGTATTCCCTTTCTGAAACTTATGCTTGTGTTAAGATAAAACATAGTTGATTTTGAGAGTAAATATATATATATATATATATGTATATATAGAGAGAGAGAAAAATATATATATATGGAGAACAAGCACAATGCTAGACATTTTATTGTTGTTAAAGGTCTTTTCTGCTCAGAGAAGTCCACTGCAGCTGTCATACAAACCCACAATGTGCAAAGATAAACTCTGTGATAGACATGGACGAAGACAGAAATGACAATAAGAAGGTCCATTTCAAATTCAATGATTCTGTGTTACATAAGGAGACAGCAGGAACTGTGACATGAACACATGATCATTAAATAGGAATTTCATCTAGCATGTCACTGATCCATGAACAGGTGAGAATCTCTCTGCTGCCTTTAGGTATCTATATTTAGGTATCTATATGTATTTAGGTATCTATATACATTCCCTATAAAAATAAAAAATGCAAAACACAGAAAAGAAAGTCATAACAAAGTATAGACCAATGAGGTCCCATTAAGTGTAGACATAAATTCTACAAACCAATAATAAAATTCGTAACAAAACTCTTGTGTTACTTGAAAAATATAACATTTGTCATCTGGCAAACTCAAATCTAACTAATACTTAGCATTTTCCCACATTACACTAAAAGCCCATGTATATTTTAAATAAGCTAAGGGTCCTGACATTGAAGATAAAAAACAAAATTGATTTGTTTTCATCCCAATCAGAGTTATGTTATATATTTAGTAAGCTGTAACAAAATATTTCTGTTTTATTTATGCCTACATGTTTGTTTGCTTTTATTTGATATTAACGGGCTTAACGAAGTCTTCCTCTGTTGTATGCACTCCAGTGAAATCCAAGGACAGAATAGGATTTGAACTATGACCATCATGCTTTTACTCTCTTGCACTGGAAAGACAGCTGTTCCTTAACAGTCACCTTACACTGGCCTTTGCCTCAAGGCATGTCCTCACATGGCAGAATAGAAGAATCATCTTCTCTCTCCAGCCCCCTGACTACCTGAACACATCCGACTGAGCAACAGAAAACAACAGCAATTATCGTTCTTAATAATCCATCTCCTTAAGTCAAGAATTCCCATGTCTTTGCTAATAAATTAGGTAAAATTTTTAATTCATTGTGTGTGTGTGCATTTGCATGGTCCATAGCTAAGAGGTGCCAAAATGTGGATGTTAAGAAGTCATTGAGTTAAATAAGAGAGAATGCTCTAGTCAAAGAAGTTGGAGAAAATTCTAGAATTACTGGAAATAGGTTAAAGCACTTAAAGTAGTTGAGAGGAGCTTTGCTCTGGAATTATCCTACTAGAATTTGGAATCACGTTTTAAGTTAGTGACTTTATAAAAGATTTCTCGGCTTTGCTGTGCTCACTTATAAAATTGGTCAATTGCTATTTTATGGGAATGGTATCAGGATTATGTAATTTATTTACACAGCACCTGGACCACTATCTGACAAATGTTGTTTTCAATAGTTGTTAGCTCCCTTCATGGCATAAAAAATGATAACCTGGAAACTTCAAATGAGTTATTTTCATGACTTCATTACCCTGAGACAGTATTTATAAAGAAACAGTGATCCTCATGACAAATGACGATAGAGGATACATTATTTGGACTGCTAATCTTAATAAACTTGAGAGTCATTCCTTTCAAGAATCTAACGTAAGTATTGGACCATGCTCTATAGAAAGAAAAATATAAAAACTTGACAAAATGTTTATAGAAAAATAAAATCTTTCTGACTTGTTTTAGCAAATAATTTTTAGACAGGGTATACAATTATAATTGATAACCATGAATTTGTGAAACTTAAAAACTTCTACCCTTAAAAATACTCTGTTGCTAGAAATTTTAATAAGTTAAGCCATAAGTTGGGAAATAATGGATGCACATATATGGATGCACAAAAGGACTTTTGTCTAGCACGTAAAAAGAATGCTTACATTCCTACATCTCCATAATAAAAAACAATAACAGTGTCATTCAAGACGCAGCATTACTAGAACTCTCATGAATTTTCATAACAGTGTAAAATGGCACAATCACTTTGGAGAAGAGTATGGCAGTTTCTTAAAGAGTTAAATCACAATTGCTGTGTGACCCAGCAATTCCATTCCTAGGTGCTATCAAAGAGAAATGAGAACTTATGTCCATAAGAGGATTTTGCATAAATATTTACAGTAGCTTTATTTATAATACCACTAGAACTAAAAAAAAATCCTTAAAGTTCACATATCACAAATTGTTTATCCCTGTATCTTCATAAATTAATCAAGTACTCAGCAATATAAAGAAATGATCTACTGGTATGTTTAAGAACATAAATGTGTCTCAAAACATGCTTAATGAATATAGACATACAGGAGTGCAGAAAATCAGAGTTATTGTTTTGTTTCACTTTGCTTGAAGGAAGTAAATCACCACCTATTTAAAGTGCTCTATTCCAAAATAAAACCATGTTAACTTAAACCACTGTTTAGAAATGGATTATGATATTTTACAATCCTTATTTTACTGTGACATGTTTTATTTTAAGAACTGAGAATGAAGCTCATCCCTTCAAAATCTGAGTCCCAAAGTCACAAACAAAACATTTGATTTTTCATCCGATAGATTTCAAAATTTAAAAGAACATGGAAATTGGTTTTTGAACAGAAACAACAATAATAATGTTTTTATTGATGGCTATAGTAGGATAGAGTCAAAGTCACCTGAAGCCATAGACGGTGAAAGACAAACCTCTTTATTTATGAAGGTCATTCTTAAGAAAACTTAACCATGGTACATCGGTCAGGGTCTATTCCAGAAAATTAAATCACAACAAGCTTTTTAACAAATAGAACTTTTTTTAAAGTTAAAATTCGTATTACCTGCAAAAACGAGGAGTATGGTAGGTATTACAGAGATGGTAAGTGCATAAAGCAGCCATTGTTCTTAGATCTGGGGGGTGGGGGCAAAGGGAACAAAAGATTTCAGGGTTGGGGTGCCACAGGGCTGGGACCTAGACTCTGAAGAATGGGTGCCCCTTGGCTTGACTCTGTGATATCTCCGTGGCTTGGAAGAAAGTACCAACTGGAACCAGTGCATGGATTTCAGAGGAGGTGACGCTGCTTGCCTGAGGCAGATAACTCAAGCAGGTACGATGAAGCTGGTGCTGGCAGTCTGGGAAAAAAACAGCTTGGAAACGGAAACCAACTGCCATTATTAGAATGTACAGCCACTGCCATGGTGCACAGTCAGAGCTTCTTTGAAGGTTTCAGGAGCAGGAAGCAAACAGAAAGGAACAGGTATGTTTCCTCAGGCTGCTAATCTTTCCCAGCACCTGCCGGCTGGCAGGGCACCACAGGGACCCGGCCAGCAAAGGGGAAATGTGGTTCGCCAAGTCCCTGCCCTGCGGTCACAGAACACCTACAGGAGAGCCGCTCGGGAAGCTTAAAGACTGGCACACATGGAATTTTATAAAATCGCTCATTCCTAAAATAATAAAAAGGTATAAGAACCATCAGCTGATGAATGCATTTTAATTTTTTGAAGAATAAAATGTCATTATATTTGTTTAAACAACAAAAAGTTCTTTAATTCGGTGTTCTACCTAAATATTATCAATTTTAAAATAGTTTCAGACTCTTTCCCCTATGGCCATACTCAGGAACAGATAGATTTCTGCCTTCTACATGTAGGACAGACAATGACATTAAACCAACAATAAATAAATATTAAAAGGACATTTTTCTTATGTTCTGAATTTTAAATTGGTCCTAGCCCAAGTGTCAAGTTCTAAACCATTTTCATTTCACTTTCTGAGATAACATTTTTCAGAAAAAAAAAATCACCCGTACAACATGATGACATGAAAATCTGAGTAAAAACATATTGCTTGTATCATAGGATTTTTGGGGTCATAAGAGCCATTTTACCCCTATATATGTGTGTGTGTGTGTGTGTGTGTGTGTGTGTGTACTAGAATTATTTTCTTTCAATTATGAATCTTATTACTCACTTTAGTCATGTACCTTCTCTATGCAGAAAGGTAAGTCATACGTAGTATATAGTCCCTGATACACGCATCCTAATCTCAACTCATTTCTTTTATTTTTAATTTATTTTTAATTATTGATACTATTACAGTTGTCCCCATTTAATGCACAAGGCTCTGCAAGTAGTTGGAATGATGACATAGTCGTTGGTCACCTTTTTTTTTTTTAATTGATTTGAGGTGGGGAAGAAGGGAGGAGGAAAGAAACATCGATTTGTTGTTCCACTTATTTATGCATCTAT
Organism: Micronycteris hirsuta; assembly: GCA_004026765.1. Taxonomy (NCBI): domain Eukaryota; kingdom Metazoa; phylum Chordata; class Mammalia; order Chiroptera; family Phyllostomidae; genus Micronycteris; species Micronycteris hirsuta. The sequence goes on from PVJI01023645.1 coordinate 16,906, forward strand.
TGGTTGATTCTTGTATGTGTCCTGGCCGAGGATGGAATCCGCAGTCTCGGTGTATCCGGACAACGCTCTAACCAACTGCGCCACCCGGCCCCCGGCCCAGGCATCGCTCACCTAACCAGCCCCTCCTACATGTAGTTTAGACTGAGAAGCTCCACTTTGTGAAACATACACATACATGTGCTAATTCATTATTCAGGAAAAAAGGAATTGATATTCAAAAATTAAATTTAATCTTATCATTGATATCCTTTGCTAAGGTTTTCATGTAAAGATCCAAGAATCAGGCTTTATGGACACATAAAAAATTAATATGGTGTGTGCTTTTGGCTCTAAGAGTATCGCTTCTCTGAAATGACTAGAAGACGTTGCTCCCCTAAAAAGAAGCAATGAATTAGATACGGAACTGAATATATTTGAGAGTGATCCAAAAGAAAATTATTTTTATTTACCCACATGCAGGAAGTCTCTTAAAGTTGGCTATAGGTTTAATCAGAAATATAGGTTCTTAAATAATGAAAAACAGGAGGAAAAAGAGATAACAAGGAAGCATTTCATTTCTAAAAGAAAATAATTTTCTGAAATTTGTGACACGTAGGTTGTTTCTGTATCCATTGTATCATGATTTTTATTAAAGTTATTTTACGACTAGAATCATTAAGTATGATCCTAACAGTAAAAGGAGGCTGACTTGTGCCGTGTTGTTTAATACGTCACCAAGATGCCAGTCGCACTAAAACTGGTAAGTTCCATCTTCCAAAAGTTGTTTTATTGTGAAGTATAAAACCCTGCAAAATGAAGGTTTTATTTATATATGGCAAAACAACTTTTAAAGAGTATGGTAATAAAAACAAAGTATAGTACATTTTATTCTTTGAGAAGACACGCAATTAGTAATCTGAATATTGTGGTGCTCATAGTTATTAGTAATGTTCTATTTCTTAAGCTTTGCTATGGATTCATTGATTTTTATGTTATTACTGTGATTATCCAATGCATTTATTTATTCATGTTTTATTTGTCTGTGTAATACAGGAATTTATAATTATTTTGTGGATTTATTTATTTGCAAATTAAATGTGGATCCTCAGAAACAAAGAGTTATGTTCATCACTTGGAATGAAAGTAGAGCAGTGCTACATGATGTACGCGTGTTTTATACTAATGACCCCAAAGTAAATAACAGAATTGCAGATACAAAATTTAATTTTAAGATTAACTGTTTAGAATTAACTGTCAATTTCAGGCATGCAGGATGGTAAATTTTGAGGAATGGCACCAGTGAAGGAAGCTTACAAAACTGTCTTAGAAACAGTGCATAAAGATGAGTCCTAGCCATTGGCTCATAATGCAGAACTGGGGGAGGGTGTTTAGACCCTGGTTCTTGGTAAAATATTGCTGGATTTCTTGCCTGTCACCTACTGGGGAAACCATTTAATTTCAAAAAAGGACTCCAATGTTACAAATCATTGCTATTCTGAAGAAACCACTTTGCTAATTTGACTCAAGCCACATCTATGCTGCTTGTTTTCCCTGAGACTATTCCTGCTCTCCTGGGCAGCACACGAGAGCCAGCAGCTAGCTGAGCAGATGTTGCTCCCGGAGCAGTGCATGATTATTTTCTTCTAAAAATAAACGGTCCCCTGTGTGCACCTTCCGTTCCTGACGAGCCCCTGTATTATACAAACAACAGATTGTGTTGCTGTTTTCTTAGAACATCGACTTCTAGGAGATTTCCATATAAGCATGTATTTTTCTAAAATGTTTTTGTACTTCCAACAGGCTCCAGTTCATTCTTCTCAAATATTCTCAACTTATCTTTTAAATCTGGACAAAAACTATTTCTTTTTGATATTGTTTTAAGTTGAATTTTAATTATACCATACTATTTCTGTGTGTGTGTGTGTGTGTATGTATGTATGTATACACATACATGTATATATATTCACTTTAATTATTTTATTCTGGGCATTAATATATTAACTTTTTCAAATTCTCAGATGTTAACATATTTTATCTTGATTTCTGTTGGGATAAGTGGGAACCATTGGACTAGGAATGAATTCAAAATTAACTCACATATTTCCCCCTGTGTTACTATGTTTTTTTTAATGTCCTATAATTTTTAAGCTGTGAATTCTATCTCCTCTGAAGTCTGAAAATTGAAATTCAGGGATTTCATCGAGTGTTCTCCTAGTTCAGAGGCATATTAGGGACTTAACCTGAAACCACAACTGACCACTGCTTCTACCTAGACAAATCAAAACAAATTCCTACTCTTGCTTTCCGCTCCCAAAAACAGAATAAAAAAGATAAAACTTAGATTCCACTTAAAACTAATAGACGAAGAAAGGGTACAGAACACGTGCATTATTTCTCCTCATTACATGGACCACGTCACCACTCACCCAGAGACTGTGAAAATAACACAGATTGTTGAAGTATACATCTACAAGGAATCTTAGTCTTTCTTAGTTACTTTTAAAATGACAAGATCATTTCCCAGAGGGGAAACAAGGCTTTCTCATGATCACACATTACTTACAGAAGCAATTCAGTATAACCTACATTTTATTAAATTGATCTTTTTACTTTGTGTTTACTGTTAATAAAAATTAACTTTAAAAAATCTCTGAGTTAAAAATCTTTATGTTGAAGTTTTTCTGGCAGTTTTTTCAAAAACTAGTTTTAGAATATAAACTGTAATCTGTGCTAAATTTGAGGTAATACAACACTGTCCAGATTTGTAGTTTGCTTATGTGCATATGGTGCTGCAGATACAAAGACATATATCAGTATTCAGGTGTTTCCGAGTCACACCAGCAGATGTGGGGAGGATGCTGAGTAAGTTTCTTGTTGGTAGGATTTTAGATGCATCTTTTGCACCCTGGCTGGTGCAGCTCAGTGGACTGCATGCCGGCTGCGAACCAGAGGGTCACTGGCTCTGGTTCCTGGTCAGGGCCCATGCCTTGTTTGCAGGCCGACTGTTGTATCTCTCAAACATCGATGTCTCTCTCTCTTTCCCCCTCCTTTCCCCTCTCTCAATAAATAAATAAATAAATACTATTTTTAAAAAATAAACGTATGTTTTGCTTTTTGGTACTCATGTCAATAGTTACCAATTTCTTTAGTTCTAGGCATTGACTCCTTTGAAAATTTATCCTTTCAAAGGCACAATATTAACAAAATAGTACTGATAGCAATACACCTTAGTGATATAAATAACTTTCTTTCTTAGGAATGAGTTTTCACAGTTGCAGAGTTTAGACAGACTTTGGTCTTTAAATTAAAGCGTAGTAGGAAAATAGAATTTGTCTCCATGTACCCATAAGATGGAGTTTAATATTTGATATAAATTAATTTCTTCACAGTTTTTTGTTTTTGTTTTGTTTTGGCAATAGACATCAGAGGAAAAATCTTGGTAGCTAAAGTTCAGCACCCTGAAGTGAATTACATCTTATCACATTCCTCTCAAATTCTATTTGCAAGATACAGTTTCACATGGTTAGGTGGCAATATAGCAAGAATCACAAACTGCATTTTACTCTTTAAAATTTATGTGTACTATTTATGATGCATTTTGTGATAATTGTCAAAAAATCATGGTGAACACTTCTAACAGCTAATTTGGCCTTGAAACACTTTTGCTAAATTCAATGTAAGCTATGCAAGTGAATCATCAGTCTGTATATATCTTCAGGGAGGCAACTGATCTTCTTAGGGTAGCTTAAATTATTCGATCACTCCTCTGGAAGAAAAATACTAGACCATAGGCTGCCTAAAGGACATTTCAATTTCTGGAACTCACCTCTACTCATCCAAAGTAGTGCACTCCGTGGCCTAATAAGTGGTAAGGAGACTAAGTTATACTTTCTGTCTAGAAGGCACCTCTGACATAGTTTCCAAGTACTTGAAATAGGCACTGTTGATACTAAGTGTTCAAGATATAACGATACATAAAAGAGGTATAGTTTGCTTTCAAGTAGGTTACATTTTTCAGCTATTGATATTCTCATGTTGCTCCCCCAGGTTCAGTCAATTTGTCATAGCCACATTTAGTTCCTCGAAGGATACGAAACAAGAAAATGGACATTTCTATTTTAACTGAAGGCCTTTGCCTGCTTTAATCTACCAACCACTCAGCACACATTCTAAGACAAACACAGGTTTAAATTTCAGCAATACCCTAAATTTTCATATAATCTCAAGCAAGTTAGTCAAAAATTTTAAAGCTGTTCTCGCAATGATAAGTTTGATGATTACAGTTCACATATGGTTGTTATAAGTATTATAAAGGCAATGTGTACAGTGTGCCTGACACATAGTAAGCCTTCAATAAATGGAAGCTATAAACCTTTAACACTCTCCCACTGAACTCCTAGTCTTGTAAACTAAACTGGTCTTCAGAAGAATCCCAGGAAAAACCCAACTATAAAACCTAAACTTATGCCAGTTCCTTCTTGTCTGTCTTTCTTTGCACCATCTTCATTACATTTAATTTATTATTCCCGAAGTTTCTCCATATGTAATGATAATAAGAACAAACAATAATAGTTAGTCTGTGTTTTATCTCCGAAAATAGATGAAGGAAAGCTAGAGAAACAAATGAAAGAAACAAATTCAATCCTTAGTAACAAAGTCTCTCCTGGTATTACATTATGTCTCAGTGTTCCTTTTGGTTATTAGTGGATAGTCGGGGCTCGTTTTACCATTTCTGCTAAAAATGAACAAAACAAGCATCAAACATCTCTTCTACAACACTCTTAGTCTTTACTTAAATTGGTATCCTGAATCCCAGAATGATATAAAATGAAAGCTAGGACTGTTTCTTAACATTTGAGAGACTCGGTTTCTTCTTAAAAGAGATACTAATAAAACCTACATGTAAAGTCATGTTGGGATTCAATAATTATAGTATACAGAAAAAGTCAAGCCCAGTACTGAATATATTAACAGTTTATACTATTCCACTTTATTGGGGAATAATTATGTACAATAAAATACACATGGTAAATTTTCAGTCTTTGAGTTTTGGCAAATATACATTCCTGTCGAGCCACCACAGCAGTAAAGGTGTAGAACATTTCCTTACCCCAGAACCTTTCTTTGCTCCTGTATCATAGTAACCCACGCATCCTGGCAACAGGTATTCGTTAATCTGTTTTCCGTCACTATAAATTTCTTTTACATTTTTTCTAGAATTTATATACAAGACATTATATATGTAGGAAAAGCATTCTGGATATTCGCGTTCTTTCCTTCTAAATAATATTTTAAAATTAGTCTAAAACTAAACAAATATAATATTTTCACATCTTATTGCTGAGTGATACATCTTTATATTAATATAGTATACTATGTTTATCCACTTATATATGAGTAAACAGTGTTTCCAGTTTGGGGCTATTTTATATATAAATATATATGTGTGTAAATATAATATATATAATATATATTTTAAATATGTCAATACATATATAACTATATACATAAGATATAATATATGCACAAAATCTTATGCTTAAATATGTTATATTCCATTAAAGAAATAGTTTGATTTGATTGTTTTTTTCCTTTTGTTTTAGCTTTTATGAATTTCTTCTCATATTTTTATTATTTTCTTTCTACTTTGGGTTTAATTTATTTTTAGCTTCTTTAATGTATGTCATTAAATGTAGACCTTTTTATTTTTTAATGTAAGCAGTAAAAGTTATATATTTTCTTTTAAAGTACTATATTTACTCATACATTTTGATATGCTGTTTTCATTATATACTTATTAAAATACTATCAAATTTCCTGTGTTATTTCTTCATTGAATCACACATTACTTACACATATGTTTAGGGGGATTTTATGGTATTTGAGAGATTTTTGAGTTTTATAATTATTTTTCAATTTAATTTTTATTGTATTTTTCCATTACCATTTAGTCCCCTTCCACCTCCCTTCCCCCAGCAATCCCCACACCGCTCTCCATGTCCACGAGTCCTTTTCCCTTCAGCTCAATCCCTCCACCCCCTAACCTTCTCCCCCCGCTGTGATCCTGCGCTCCATCTATGAGTCTGTCTGCATTTTCCTTGTTAATTCAAAAGAACATAAACACCCCTACGTTCATTGCAGTGCTTTTTACAATCACCAAGATATGGAAATAGCCATAGTGTCCATCAGTAGATGAGTGGGTACAATTATTATGGGACATTTACATAATGGAATATTTCTCAGCCTTAAAAAAAAAAGAAAATTTTACCCTTTGTGACAGTATTGATG
>PVJI01023646.1:0-23202 GCA_004026765.1 Micronycteris hirsuta
TCACTTTCCAAGGTGGTGTGAAGTTTCTTTATAAAATGAATGTATTTTTTAAGTGACTTGATTTAAATACGTAAATAATAATTCAAGTGATGCATTATTATGGCCAAAACCACTAGTCTAGTGGTTAAACTATACAGCAGCTGGAAAGTAATTAATGCCTTCCAGACATATTTAAAAAGAACAGGCTGTAGAAAGGAACAAATGAAATCGAACAACTTCTCTTAAAATAAAGGCAATATCCTTAAAAACAGGCAATTTAAATCCAATTTCTTCCAGAAGACAATCCATTAAACAGAAAAGCACTGAGAGATTATGAAAACATTCCAAAATCTAATTTTATCACTTTTTTTCCTTTCTTGTCCCTTATAAATGGGATCTATTGAGTTCCACAAATAGTGCTAAATCATTAAACTAAGACAACAGATTTCCTTTCTTTGGGAAGAAGAACCAGTTATACTGTCAATTCTTTTCTTAGTACCACTAAAATACTCCAGAACAAAAATAACTCCTTTTGTAAAAATGTACTGAATCTATTCTATTTTTTCCTCATAGCAAGCCTCCAGAAGGTCATCCCTCCTTACAAATGTCTTCCCTGAATTCCCAGCATCATCAGCAAAACTGTGATTTCTCAGCACTGGAGGAAATAGAGGCTGTAGTGAGTTCAGAGTGAGGACAGGTACAGACTCCCAGCTCTGACATGATGTGATCAGGGCCTTTATCCCATCTACACTGACCCAAAATGCGAAATTTATGAATCTCACATAGGACTTCAAATGGCAATTAACAATCAGAATCTCAAACAGAATTCACCAATGCAGTTGCAAACTCACTAATCCCTAAATAGCAATAAAGATCTTATTAGGTCTACACAAACGTAAAATACATGGTCTCAATGTCTGTGCATCCCTAAGTCTGACGAACCAAAGTAGCCACCAAGGAGGACACCACTCAGCAGCAAACTGAAAGCATTATTACAAAAAGAATGAATGAATGAGCCACATGTGTATTAATGTACCTACACTTTGCTAAGCACTGTAATACCAAAATTATAAAACTGTTTCTCCCTTCCAGTTAATAAAAACAAATACTAACAACAAATAGCTATTAATGAAGAGCAATATTAATGGGTGCACTCAATAACTGCCATTATTTTTCTTCTTCTGATCTTCCCATAAGCACATTTTCTGACTTACAAAAATCTCTCTAACTGCCACAAGCAAATGCATGTTCTAATTCTCTAGAGCAGCGATTTTTAACTGGCATGCCATAAGAATTTTTAAAACATGTAATACCTGACTATTTAGTCAGGGGTACTGACCTCTTTTCCCTCAGACTGTCAAATAAAAATAAATAAATAACAACAGCAACAGAACAATAGCCATCCAGTATGAATGAATCAAAATTATACCTATGTTTTTGGTCAGGTCAGCAAAAAATATATTTTTGTGCGTGCTGCAGAATTTAGAATTAGTTTATATGTGCTATAAGATAAAAAAGGTTGAAAATTGCTGCTGTAGAAGGCTGTCTCAAATCTTATATTCTTTGTTCTTCACATCTTTGTTCAAATAAAAGACTTTTTCAAAATCACATTACCTATTCCCTAGTAAAAAAGTCCAATGTTTCTCAATAAAAGCGCAGATATCCTCTTTCCACCTGAAATAACCTTGACGTCCGCTCCCTTCCAGAGACAAGTTGTACATTGCCAACATGACAACCTGCAACACAAAAGAAACAAGGGATGGGAGAGGCATGATTAAGGGTGTTAATCTATGGGGGGGAATATATTTTATATTCTAGGCAGTAATGCTGGAGAACGGAGGAGGAAAAGGAAGGATACTGAATATTGGAATTTTCTTAGTATAGAATTTATTTCCACAAGGAGTACCCTGAAGCTGTAAGGAGTCTAGTAAAGTTTAATTCATCTCCCCAATACCTGGGTCCACAGCTTTAACTCCCAATAGTCCCATGAGAATGTCTATGACTCAAGGCAATTCTGATGCTTCCACTGAGTTTCAATTTTCTCCATCCTTAAACTTACAAAACTTTTGGGCAGCCTAAAAAATAATTAACCCCATGAACAGATTTTTCAAATTCTTTCACTTATTTTTGCACAAGGTCTACGTCAACCAACAAGCATCCTCCTTTGAGCAGTTATTGTTCACGGGGAGTTACTGTTCAATGGATATGGAGTTTCAGTTTGGGAAGATAAGAAAGTTCTGGAAATGGATGGTGGTGATGGTTGCCAAATAATGTGAATACACTTTATTCCACTGAATTGTGTACTTAAAAATGCTTAAAATTATAAACATTTATGGTACTTTTTATATTACCAGTTTTTATTTGTTTTGTTTTGCAGGCCAGTGCTTAATCCACTGAGCCATACCAGGCAGGGCTTATTACCACAATTTTTTAAAAGTTATTTTTCAAGAAGTGCTTTAAGGAAAGAATGAAGCAAACTTCTGCCCACTCACTCCTACAGTACCTCAGAAACATAATTCACTGTTAATCTCAGTGGCAGATAAATAAGTGTCTGTTAGTTTATTTCCGGTCTATATTGTTTTTATATTTGAAACATTTCATTACTTTAAAAAGTTAAAAATTCACATGTATATGAAAATAACTTTACCTATTATCACAATACTTACTGAGGAAACCTACAAGCTCAATATATAAAGGACATGGTTTTCCTCCTCTCCTGGAATTCGTAATCTAAAAGAATGCATCCCAGTTTAGTTTTCTGCTCTCGCATGATCAGACACACTCATCAGTAACAGGCCAGCCTTGTGAACCAGTGTATAGCCAGGGCCTAGCTGGGGGCTGGCACAGACACAGCAGGCACAAGTATCTTGAAAAACAATCACGGTATCTTTCTTTACCTGTAAAGTAAGAATGACTGTCCAGGACAAGAATGTAAAAACTACACTGTCCTTCCCAAACACACGATAAAGTTTCTCCTGTATTTCAAACTATTGTTCACAAGTCACCAAAGAGGAAGACAGAAGATAAAAGAAAAAGGGCGTGGAAGAAAGAGGCCTTTTAGTCAGGAGACCAAACCTTTTTACTGTTGGTATTTAGTAATATAAGCAAGCATTTCCATTTATTACTTTGATAAAGCAACAAATACAAAGTTTAAGATTTTAAAAAACCCAGAAAACTCACATTCCAATGAAATCTATTCAAGACCAACTGAGTCTCTGTCAGCTCTTTGATGAGAGACTGAGATTTTTTTTTTTTTAAGATTTTATTTATTTAGTTTTTTAGAGAGAGAGAAAGGGAGGGAGACAGAGAGGGAGAGAAATGGCAATGTATAGTTGCTCCTCACATGGCCCTCACTGGGGGCCTGGCCTGCAACCCAGGCATGAGCCCTGACTGGGAATCGAACCGGGACCCTCTGGTTCCCAGCCCACGCTCAATCCACTGAGCTACACCAGCCAGGCGAGACTGAGATTTTAAGATGCAATGAGAAACGCTGGTCAATAGCTTGCCAAGAACAAGATGTGCCTGATGGAAGTTATCATTTCACCACACCAGTCTTATCTACCACCAATGTGTCTTTGGAAGTAAAAGAAATAACTTTCAAGTGTTATTAGTCTAATTAAATGTGCAAATTGAGCCAATATTATATTCTGAGCAATACAATCAAAAACTAGTTTTTCTTTTAAAAATACTCATAGTATTCTTCACAGAATACTCATATTCCTGAAAGTAACAAAATATATATATTTGTTCTTCCATTTTATAGCTTTTGAGAAGCTACTTGCAAGCCAAGTGCAAATCTACCTACATGTGCACACATCAGAATAATCTATAAACAGTAAACTGACCCTGCCTAGAGCAGGTTGCATGTGCTCTTTGAGAAAAATATTGGAATTATAATATTCATGAGACTATATCCTCAATACAAACTTCATTTTCTATTCATATAGTTTCAGACAAGTCGAAAAGACTCCCTCCATTCACTGCTGACAGATTTCATTAGGACGTGTCCTAAAGCAACTACAACTTGCAAGAACACCTGAAGTGGCTTAGATGGTATAATTTACAATCTTTTCTCATTACCCTGTTTATTTCCTTCATTTCAAGTGCAATGGGTAGCTAACTTATTTGTCTTCTTACAATCTAAAATAAATGTCTAGAATGTCACTACATGGGGCAGGGGTCTTAGCTGTGTAGTTCATCACAGTAGCCTCCAGGCCTAGAACAGTGCCTGGTTCATTATAGGTACTCAACATCTGTTGAATCAACAAAAATAAAATTGAATTTGTATAATGTGTTCCTTTTTAGAACTTAAACACTGTATATACATTATGCTTACGATAGACATATTAATATAAAAATGAAACCAAAAAAAGAAATACAACCAAAGATCAATAAAAAGCAATGTTCAGGCTATACGATAAGGCCATATCAATCAGGCTAAGCTGGATTAAGGTATTGGTATTCAAGATAACTAAAAGTGGACATTAAGTATTCACCAAGCAAAAAATATTTAAACATGTTTGAGTTCAAATGCAGAAAGTTGGACTGTGTTGATTTCTACAATCAGCCACCTTATGTCTTCCTAATCTATTTCCAATGGGCCATCTTTCCATTTTTAAAAACGGTTTCATTTTTCCAAAAAAAAAAAAAATGGCTGTTATAAAAATGTGAACTTCATTTTCAATTAAAGTCAGAGTTTAGTATTATATAAAAATGAAATTGTGCTCTGACCAGTGTGACTCAGTTGATTGGCCAACCATTCCTGCAAGGAAAAGGTTGCTAGTTGGATTCCCAGTCAGGGCACATGCCTGGGTTGCAGGTTCAGTCCCTGGTTGGGGCACATACAAATGGGAATCAAATGTGTTTCTCACACAGGTGTTTCTCTTCCTCTCTTTCTCCCTCCCTTCCCTCTCTCTAAAAATAAATAAAATCTTTAAAAAAAATGAAATCATGTGTTTTCAAGAACCTCAAACCCAAGTCACTAAGTTAGCACTGAGTACCAAGAAGTCCTTTCTCCACACATTCAGTATATAATTTTCACAGGTAAATAAAAAGTGACACTCAAAACAGCTCAAAAGCTCATAGAAGTTCCTTTCTTTATATATTCCACTAAATTCCTTGGGGGACCAACCTCATGAATTACACAGGAAGAACCTTTTACTCACTTGCTGCCATGTTAACTTCAGCCTTTCATACTGCTCTTTGCCATCTTCTGAGCAATCGGAACAAGTAAACCTAAAAAAATTATCACCCTTAAGGTAACTGAGCTGTTCCCTCAGCTGACCTAGGAGAAAAACAAAAAGGTGTATCATAGAGCTGTGGTAACCCAAAGGTTTAATTTTTATCAACTAGATTTTCCAAGTTTCCTATGCTGTTTTTCTCCCCCTCTCCCCCCAACCAGTCCACAATAGAAGGCAGGGGAGGGAATGGAAAGATTTTTATTCTTCTATCAAGTGTGTGCCCGCTTAAGATCACCGGTTCCCTTACTTTTAGGAGAAAGATACTAGGCAAAGCTCACTTGTTGCTCACTGGATTTTCCAGCTATTAACATTCCTGACTCCTCCTATAGGTCTCTTCACACATTCAAACAATATCTGAACACCGACTAAGTATCAGGCACTGGGCTAGGCACTGGGACTACTATGCCCAAGGCAGGCATAGATAGTGACTGTTGTCAGTAGCTTCCAAATTCTGTAAGGGAAATCTGAGGAAATAAGTAATCACAACAGCATAGTAGTTCTCCATCCTCACTGTACATCAGAATCACCTAGGGAGGTTTTTGGTTTTTGTTCTTAATATGCCTTGGCCTACCCCACTTGAAATGAATCAATCTCTGAAGTGGGGCCTAGGTCTGCATTTTTTAAAGCTCCCCAGGTGGCACATACTCCATTAAGACATGAAAATCACCGTGGCACTAAGGGCAATGTGAGGAAACATAAAAGGGGTGCATAACTCATATTGGAAAGAGAAGAGCTAGAAAAAGTAAGTTCTACAGGATGATTAGAATTGGCCAGGGGAAGAGAGATGCTTGGGTATGCAGGGGTTGGAGGCTATAGTGAAATTAAAATTTGCTAAATCCTAAGGACAAAAAAGACTTGTTTGTAGAGAATGATTGGGTTGGCCAAAAAGTCCATTTAGTTTTTTCCATAAAATAAAAGACATATTTTTTCATTTTCACCAGTAACTTTATTTGGACATTTTGAGTATGTCAGCTATCTCCCGCTATTGGCTTCAGGTGGGTAGAGGCCAGGGGTGCTGCTAAACATGTTTCAATGCATAAGACAGCCCCGCAGCAAAGAAATGTCTGGCCAAAATTTCAATGGTACCAAGAAACTTCGCAAACCACTTTTGACACATCCTCCATACATTGCACAAATCTTTTACTTTTGCATTTCAGTTGTATTCTTACCTTTCTTAAAACAATAAAGCATAATACACCAAAAATTTTGCTTATTTTCTTCCATCTTCAGTATCAAAATGGCTACACAAATTTTCACCAATTTTGATGGGTTTTTTTTATGCACATTGATATGACAGCTGACTGTCACAATACAATCAAACAAAATTGTTTCAAATGAAGTTAAAGACAACTAAGCAGTACTAGAACCATCTTATGAAAAACTAAATGAACTTTTTGGCCAACCCGATAAAAGCTCACCCTAACAGCAAAGTTCTCTTTATGTATGAGGGTAAGAGGAATCTGAAGAGCGAGGCTAAAGAAGGTAGCAAGGGCACAATCATAAAGTGCAGCTGAAAATGTATTCTGTGAGAACAAGGGGAAAGCCACTGAGATCTTTAGGCAGGACCTTGAACTAACAAGCAGAAAGAGCTCACAAGTAAAAAGTACCTAAGATGTAATAAATTCTAGGTTTGTCTTCTGTGAAAAGTTATGTATTAGTAGTAACTGTTATCTTAATAGATGAATCTTTAAAAAAAACATTTCTACACACCAGAAAATGCCCCACTTCACAATTACATATATAAAACTTTTTTCTCTGATCTCGTTACAAGTTCCATTACACAAAGAATTCCTCTTGTACATATGCCTTTACTGGTCTCCAACTAATAGAAAAATCCTTTTTTTTGGCAAGACTCATGATGACTGGCAAAGTATACTCTTCCTTAAGAACTAGGAAGCTAGCAGCAGTTGAAAAGATTGAGTTGAAAAACTAAAATATCAAGGAAGCATATGTGTATATATCTTTTGCCAGCATATCAAAGAGGCCAACAAGAGAAAACAAGAATAGTCCTAGAAAAAAAAGCACAGAACACTTTTACTCTGCTAATTCTAGCCTTACTTCAGTATATAATAGCAGTTTTCCACTAAGGTAAATATTAAGAGTAATTGTTGTGAACTTGAACTTAAATTCTCACTGGACCTAGAATTTGGCATCAAATTCTTAAAAATAGCCCTGTTGGAAAAATGTGGCTAATTCTTTAAGTAACACAGAATTTACCATTTTCTAATCTTTATTGAATTACCATCAAGAACATTAATTTAACAACTTGATAAATGTTGACAGTGGTTTTTATTAGTATAAATGTGTCTGTTTTATATAAATTTATAGTTAAACTAAACTAAAAATAAATATAATAATTATCTTTTTATTTAGGTCTATTTTACATTCATGTCTCTTCCATAGGTTAGAAAAACAAACCACGCAGAAACCGACAAATCAAAGGAATCGAGAAGCTCCTTACTGGCTGGTATCCATTTTTGGCATTTGTCACAGAAGTAGGACAGCTGCTCCTCCATCCAGGACACATCTCCTTCATCACTGTTGAGGGAATCCCCACTCTGATCATGAGACAAGTCCACCGATGCCTGGTCCTCCGATTCAACGATCAGGAGAGTCTCTCCCTCTACTTCACCCTCCTCCAGTCCTTCTGAGGTAGATGTTCTGGTGGCTTCATCATCATGGCGACTTAACAAACTACTCAAGTGGATGTTACTATCCATCCCTTTTTTCTCACAGGGTCAGAAGTGCTTTTTATAACAATCCTAAGCTCTGGATACCACGCTTAAAGGGACTTTTATCAGGATTACACAAACAGAAACTCTTCAGAAAAGCGTCCACTTCTCTACTCAGATATAATGAACTTTTAAAGCAGTAATTTAGAATATATAATCCATTGTCCTTGTACCTGACTGAGTTTAAAAGGACAGTGACCAAAAAAGGAGGAAGACCTCACTAAGCTATTCTTCAACACACTCATACACACACACACACACGCAAAACTATTTGTCCCACCAATATTTCACATTCATTTCAAGTCATGCTTTTTTAGATCCTTTGCCAATAATGTCTTCTCTCTTTCTGCTTCAAGTTGCTCAGTCAAAATAATCTGTTCTCCCAAAAGACGAATGTTTTCTTTTTTCCGATTTTGTCTCTCAATGTCTCTGATCACTCCGTCACGAAGCCTCTAAAAATGTAAGAAACAGATTTCAGTAACACCCTGAACAGGTGGCTCCGGTCCTTGTGCCATTCAAATCCAAATAACAGCACTACCAAAATACACTTAAAACTTTCAGACTCTATTTTAACTTTCTGCATAAATGTAAAATGTAATAAAGAAACCATCCAGTTAATCTAGTATGTGCTGTCATGTTATCACTTAAATGACTACTTACCAAATATTTCAAGAAATTCCTGAATATTCAGTATAGAACGCTTAATTGGAAATAACAGTTAAAAAAGAAAAAACTGCTACTGTGTTGAATTTTTAAAGTTTAATTGATATATGACACTTAAAAATTTGGTAAGAATTACTACAGTAATTCTTTGAACTACTTTTTATTCTAGCTGAATTACAAATATCAAAGAAAAAGAGATTACTAAAATATGAACAAGCAAGCTGTAAGGTGTTGCAAGTAAAAAACCTAGCTTCTAATATATGAGAAAAATTAAAAATTATACATTATTAGTCAATTAGAAAACAGAGAAGAAAAAAATGCTACTAACAAAGGGAAAAATAAAGGCCCATCAATGAAGTTACTTTGTTAATCACTAAAAGGTAGAAAATTCCAGACTTTGGACCTGGCACCTAAGAGGAGACTTTTTAAAGCATCAATCCAGTCATGACTAACATTTTATCATTACAAGTCACAAAATGCTCTAGTAAGTTTTTAACAGCAGCTTTGTAAGGCAGAATTAATGGAGACAGGTCCTGGGGTCTGAATATTTTTGTAATTATTATTATGTCTATTTGAAAGACTCAACAAGTATCTACCTGGGGACCTCCTCCAGCCTTAGAACTTCACTCCCTATTATGGGGGAATAAAGAGTCATGAGACTAATATCTCAACTGAAAACCAATTTTCTTGATCCCTGAACCCTTGGCAAAACGTCCAGAGACAGAAGTGGAAGTACTCATTCCACTCCTCCCTTCCCAATTCTTCCTATCCAGTGCTCCTTATAAGGAGCTACATACCACTCATACCCACACACCCACTCTGCCCCCTAAAGCCCACGTCTTCCACTGGAATCATTCCACACCTGCCTGAGATCGTACCCTTCCTTTTCTGAGACTTTAGCATATACTCAGGATCTTGCTCTCCATACATCATTTGCTATCATCCTCCAAGTTTCAACGTTTATGTTGACTGCCTCCGACATCTTTCCTGTGATGTGCACTTTACTGCCGTACCAGTGATTAACCCTCTTCACTATTCCAATTCTCACACCTAGAACTCTCTCTAGCTCCCCATTTAAGTATTACTTGTTTTGCTGGGTTCCTATGAGGATTAAAGATGATGTATATACAGTTCTTAATGCAGTGCCTGGTATGTGGTAGACTATGAAGAAACAACAGTCATTACCTTTTGTCTTGCTTCCCTCGAATCCTCCTACACACCCACCCTGTCAATCATTTGGCCAACTCTTTCCCAAGGCTAAAAAGCCAGCCCACAATGAATAACTGAATATAAGATAAACACAGATTGTTCTGGTCAATCTTTTCTTCATCTTTAACTTCCAAATGTCTTAATCTTTCTGTTCTTCCACCCTCCAACACAGTGGTTCTCACTCAACCTTGGCATGCATGTTAGAATCCCCTGGGTCACTTTTAAAACATATAAAAGCAGGATCCCCATCCCCAAGAGATTCTGATTTAACAGGACTGGAGTAGTGCCCAGCCTCAGTTGCATTGTAAAAACTTCCCAGGAACATCAGGTGTGTAGCTAGGTTTCAGAACCAAGCTCTAATAACCCAGCTCTATCTAACGCTCTCTGATGTTCACTGACCTCAGAACTATGTCTCACATAGCCGTATTTCTAGCTCTGTTACAAAAGCTACCCTCTTAGAACCCCAAATCTCTAGTCTCTTCTATGCCCCTTCATCATTAATCATCCCTTTCCTCCCTCCCGAGAATCTTCACAGGCTTCCTTTCTTCTGATTTCCATGGACTGTGAACACGGAGGACAAAGACCTCATCTGCTTCATATCTGTATACGGAGCACGCAGCACAGTCAATGCAATAAAGTCAATGCAACAGCAAAGACTTTCTTGCTATTGATTCGGGTCATTACTTCCACCTTAGGCAAACTAAGCTCAACCAGTAACTGCACCAAGGTGTTCACCAACGACCTAGTGCCCGTTCTCACTCAACATTCAGCACAGTTTTGATCAGTCTCAGGAACAGTATGCTCCCTTATCTTTGGTCCCCAAAAGTGCCTGGGGTGGTGCCGGGCACATAGTGATCAGTCATTAAACGTTTGCTAACCTGAGTAAGATAGAAAATATGGGCCGAGAAACACAGAACCACTGATCAAAGTCAGTCCACTGCTTAGTAAGTCTTGTTTCTAGAAATAAAAGTATATATTAAAAAAAAAAGATAATTGGAGGCTGGTATCGCTAACGTTCCCAGAATCTAGTTTTCATAGCAAACTACTCCTTAAATTCCACCCTCCTGCAATAAAAAAAACAACATACAGGCATCTCACCAAATTACCTCGGCCATAGGCACGAAGGGAAGTGCGGGGTGCTTCTTGACCGCGGAACAAAGTCTTACTAGTATTTAAACACAGTCGGACCCAATCTTGGGCCTGGGGATGAAGAGGCCGGTATCCTGCTGAATGTACCCCAAGGAAATCCCTTCCCCTCCTCCAATTTTCTGCAGTCTCACTAACATTCTGGAAGGTCGTAACACGACAGGGTGGCTGTGACTTGAAACCGGGCCCGCTGACCGCCCCACAGGCGTGCGTTCACGGGAGCCACGCAACTTCAGCGCGGAGGGCCGGGCTCCCAGGCGCCGGCCTGGAAAGGGCGGCCCGAGTCTGGAGGACTCACACGGCCTGGGGGCCGCAGCGCCCAGGGCTGAACCAGCTGACCGCAGTCGCCAAAACGTGAGGGTGCCGGCGAGCGTCGCAGCGGAGGAAAAGAGAGTAAAATACCAGGACTAGCGGGAAACCACGCGGAGAGACCGGGGCCAGCACCGTGCAGGCCCCGGAAGAGACCGTCACGTGACACCGACCTGCTGGTCCTGTCGCTGCTTCAGGTGCACGCCGGCCACGGTGGCCACTGTCAGCACCACCGAGAGGCCCAGCACCAGCTTCGAGCTCCTCGACATCCCCGCGCCAGCCGCCGCGGCAGCCCTCCACCACCCCCGCGGGGCCCAGAGCGGCAGCCGGGCGTGCGTCGCTGCCGGTGCGAGCCAGACCCGACACGTAGAACGCAGAGCTCCAGTCACTTTGAGTGGCGCCTGCCGCCGCCAGGCACGAGCAATCAAGAGCCGAGCGGCGCCCCGGCTCCTTGGCAAGTGCAACTTCAGTCAAGTCCTGGGGAAAGGAGGGATTTCCCCCTAACCTGCGGGGACAGGGTTAAAACACTCCCAATTCAAATTCTTTTTTTTTCTTTTTTTTTATTAATGTTTTTTGTTTAATTACAGTTATTTGCAGCCTCTCCCCTTCCCACTCCCTTCCCCTCCCGTCCCACCCCCCCAGCCTCCCTCCTCCCCCTTAGTTCTGTCCCTGTGTCCTCTACAGTGATTCCTGAAAACTCTTCTCCACATTGTCCCCTCCCCCCTCTCCCCTGACTATTGTTAGACTGTTCTTAATTTCAGTGTCTCTGGTTATGTTTTGCTTGCTTTCTGCTTTTGTTGGTTATGATCCGGTTAAAGGTGAGATCATATGGTATTTGTCCCTCACTGCCTGGCTTACTTCACTTAGCATAATGCTCTCCAGTTCCATCCATGCTGTTGCAAAGGGTATAAGCTCCTTCTTCCCAATTTAAATTCTTAAGAAGAGCCAGGGCCCAAAGCTGGCCCCAGCACCATGCCGGGGGTGGGGTGGAGGGGGTCCATGCCTGAGCCACTACATTTTATCACCTTACCAGCGGCAGCGGCAGGGACCGTCAGGCTTGGGTGGAGGGAGGAATTCCTACTGAGGTACGTTGCTGACCCAGGTGCTGTTGCTCAATACCAGCTTCACCAAACTCAGCCCTCATTGTCCCTTTGGTGGGGACGTGCCACCAGGAGATGAGTTTTGCCAGTTAGATGTCGTAGACACAGTCACCTGCTTTCAACTTGACTGATTTTCTTAATCATCCTGATTGTTCTTAAAATCGAAAAGCCTTCTTGCTAAAGAGCGTGCTAACTGGACAGAAACACCTCCTTGCGTCCTGACGTGAAAAGCTCTGGTCACTTCCTTGCCCATGTAATCCTTAAGAGGTCACTTCTACACCCTTAGAGCCTCAGTTCCCGCCATTTTTAAGACTGGATTCATGAGCCCACATCACTAGGAACATAAATGATGGGAACGGAGTGCTTCGAAAATATTGTAGCTTAAGGTACTGCCCAAGGCATAGAAAGATGTTTGACTTTCTAATAAAGAGATACTGTCATTAAATTATTCTTTTTTTACTAGAATTCACAGAGAACAAACTTTTTCCCGTGGAAACAATTTTGGATGATACTAATTCGGGTTCGGTCTCAGCCTCAACCAAGGGCTTCTTCCACGTTCATCTCTGTAGGCCTTGTTATTACAGCCTATGTTATGCAAGCGTAAATGGCCTGAGATGTTACTGCTCTTAGGAAATGTAAAATAATAATACTTTAAATAATAAAAAATTTTCAAATACCCTTTTCAAATGTCATTTTGTCTGTAACATGTTTCTCAACCTGAGGAATGTACCATTGAATTGGAAAACGAGGTTTTTGCCCTAACAGACCTTGAAGTTAGAAGCAATTTAATTTGGAGTCTATTTGCATATTTCTGTAAAGAATAAAAACTATACTACACTACTTTTAATTGTGGTCTCTTCCAAATATTTTTTTTCCATCTAAGGCAGTGAACCTTCAACGTGTCCTTAGACTGCGCCACAGAGAGTAGTCTTTCATTCTATGATCACTATTTTTTCAACTTGTCTTCTTGAAATATTTTGTTATTCTATTTCTGAGCAATCCTTTACATGGTAACTGTGTCAAATTAAAAAGTGAATAATCCATTTAAATATTTGTAAAGCTAGGCAGGATGTAATGTGTTATTATTGTCTTAAATTACTGGGTTGTGAGAGAATGCATGCCATCAAGCACTGAAACCAACTTTTTTTCATTAAAATAATATCCACCTAGTCTAAGTATATTTTTAAGTGTGTGCAGCATGTTTAAACAAAAGCAGTTTTCTGGGACAACTTGAAGAGTTCCTACTAATGAATACAAACCTAGACTTGCTGATTGGCTTTTTTTTTTCCCCAACAAATTGACTGAATGCACTAGGAGAAATGGATTCAAGGTACCCCCAACCCCATGCAATCCCTCAAGCGACTCAGTTCCCGCAAAGAAGACAGACTAGCATATCAAAGAGTCACAATAAAAATTAACAGTTTACAAGTAGCAATTGTTATGGACTGCATGTTGGTGTCTCCCTCCCCCTCCACATTCTTATGTTGAAATCATAATCTCCAATGGCAGAAGGAATGGTGTTAGGAGGTAGAGTCTTTCAGTGGGTAATTAGGTTTAGATGAAGCTCTGAGGGTAGATTCCCTCACAATGGGATTAGTGTCTTAAGAAGGGAAAGAGACTAGAGCTCGCTCTCTCTACCATGTGAGGACACAGCAAGAAGGTGGCCATCAGCAAACGAAGAAGAGGACCCTCACTAAAACCTGACCATGCCTGAGTGGCTTGGCAGGCTGGAGCAGAGAAGCAGCGAGGGAGGGGAAACTACCCTGAGGCAGGGGCAGCTTTGCTGCCCTGGTAACCAAGCTAGCACTACCCGAAGTCCTGCAGCTGAGCATGCAGAGGCTAGCTAGAGCAATTGATAGAGGCAAAGGCCCTCCTATTTTCTTTCCCTCCCTGGATGTGGGTGGAACAGGGAGCAGCTGCAGGTGTACCATAAAGGTCAATATGGTGGCAAGGGGAGATGCTGTCCTGTCAGTCTAGCCTGGAAAAAGGATGGATAGTCTGGGGGAGCTGAACCCTCCCAGAGTGTGGAGAAGCTTGGGCTGGAAGATTTAAACCAAGGGAAGGGAGAATCGCACTCTCTTCCTCTGGAACCCACTATGTGGCCTGAAGTGGGCTGAACCATTTTTAGATCGGCTGGTCCTAGGAGACATTTGGCCCATAGCGGGTCTGAAAAGAAGGGACCCTGAGGCCCTACAGTGATGAGGAAAGAGGCTGAACTGCTTAGATGATCATGCTGCTGCATTTGCAATTCCGGAAGAACAGTATTTTGAATGGGAGAAGGAACTCTGGGCACAGCCTCGGACTGGTCTGGAGGAGGGTGGCTGGGTTTTCCTCTGGGTACTCTGGAGGGGAAGGGCTTTGAAGCAGGAGCCTGCCATCCTCCCAGACTGTGCAGCTTTTGACTAAAAGACCTCTTTCCTTTTCTCCAAAACCTCTGCCTCCGGAATTTGCCTATGAGTGGTGGCAAGCAGCAGAACCCCAATTTCTGTTCGGTAACATGCCAGCAACTTAATATTAGATGTCCCAGGCTCCAAAGCTATGAGAAATAAATTTCTGTTGTTTAATCCACACCACCCACTCTATGGTTTTGGTGTTTGTTTGTTGTTGTTGTTGTTGTTGTTGGAGCAGCCACTGCTAAAACAGCAGTAGATTGTTCCCCCAAAGTTAAGTGTGGGTCTAGATCTACTGCTTTAGGGTCAGTATTGCCTGACACAGAAGATTCAAGACCCAGTGCTTTGTCAGAATCTTCCAGCAACTCTCTTCCAGGAACCAGGTGCTGGCCGGTCTTAAATTTCTCACTCTCTTCCTCTCGGTGGTAAACCATCTCTAATGCTAATTAAATAGTCCTCCTTAACCATTGGAGACTCTGGGTGAGAGGTGCTTCTGAAATAATCACAGTAATAAATACAGATAGAGTTTCTACTACAAGGTCTAAGACTTAAAATTGAGGCGCACTTATCTGCAGGGAGGGCAAAAGCAAAATTAGTTCATAATATTAGCAAACAGCACATTCAGGCACATATTTGAGAGCTGTTCATCCTTAGGCTAGCATTTCCCCATTTCCACCCACCCCCCAGCCCCTGGCAACCATCATTCCACAGTGCTTCTATGAGTTAAACTTTTTAGATTCCATATATAAAAAGTATTTGTTTTTCTATGCCTGGCTCATTTCACTTAGAGTAATGTCCTCCAGGTTTATCCATGTTGTTGCAAACAGGAGGATTTCATTCTTTTTATGACTGAATAATATTTCATTGTGTATATATACCATAACTTCTTTATACATTCATCTGTCAATGAACACTTAGGTTATTTCTACATCTTGGATATTCTGAATAATGCAGCAGTAAACAGGAGAATGCAGCTACCTTTTTGAGATCCCATTGCTTTTCCTTTGGACATATACCCAAGGATTGCTCAATCATAAAGTAGTTCTATTTTTAATTTTTTGAGAAACCACCATACTATTTTCCACAGTGGCTGTACCAATTTACATTTACAGTGCACCAATTTACCACACACCAGGGTTCCTTTATCTCCACATCCTCACCAACACTAGTTACCTCTTGTCTTTTTGACAATAGCCATTCGAACAGGTATGCGATAATATCTCATTGTGGTTGCAACTTGCATTTCCCTGATGATTAGTAATACTGAATAACTTTTCATATACCTGTTGACTATTTCAGTTATAAGATGAATAAATCTGGGGATCTAATGTACACCATAGTGACAATAGTTAATACTACGTGTATACTTGAAATTTGCTAAGTGAGTAGATCTTAAGTGTTCTCACCTCATACAAAAAAGGTATGTGAAGTGATGGATGTGTATAATTAGCTTGATTGTAGTAATCATTTCACAACATATAAGTATATCAAATGATCACATCGTACACCTTAAATATGTACAATTTTTGTTTGTAAATTATGCCTCAATAAAGCTGGAAACAAAAGAAATTTTAGATATTTTTAAAGCACCAAGAAGAAAAAAAAATTATTTACATATATACACACATACTCAGAAGAAAAAAGAAACAAAGTTCTGGTACATGCTACAACATAGATGAGTCTTGAGATCTTGAAAACATTATGCTAAATAAAAGAAGCAGAGCCATGCCCTGGCTGGTGTGGCTCAGTGGGTTGAGTGCTGACCTGCGAACTGAAACGTTGCTGGTTTGCTTCCCAGTCAGAGGACATGCCTGGGTTACAGGCCAGGACCCCTGTTGGAGGAGTGCGAGAGGTGGCCAATCAATGTTTTCCTCACATATCAATGTTTCTCTCCCTCTTTCTCCCTCCTTTCCCCTCTCTCTAAAAAAAAATAATATTTTTTTTAAACTAGTAACAAAAGACCAGGTATTGTATGATTCTATTTACATAAAATGTCCAGAATAGGCAATGCCATAGAGACAGAATGCATTGATTGAACATTTGTTGCCAGAGGTTGGGAGTGTTGAGACTGCTAATGGGTTTCATTTTGGGGTGATAAAAATGTTCTAGAATTAGCCTGGCTGGTGTAGCTCAGTGGATTGAGCGTGGGCTGGGAACCAAGCGGTCCCGGTTCAATTCCCAGTCGGGGCACATGCCTGGGTTGCAGGCCGGGTCCCCAGTGAGGACCACATGAGAGGCCACCACACATTGCTGTTTCTCTCCCTCTCTCTCTCTCTCTCTCTCTCTCCTTCCCCTCTCTCTAAAAAAATAAATAAATAAATAAAAATCTTTAAAAAAAAATGTTCTAGAATTAGATCATGGTGGTGGGAACACAAAACACCAGATTTGTAAACTTTAAAAGGTTAAATCTTATGGTATATCATTATTTTAATAAAGCTGTTAAAAGAGTGTGAAAAAATAAAGCTGTTTGTATATAAAAAGTCATTTCGTCTTCACAGTAACCCTGTAAAATACATGTTATTTTTACCCTTATTTTCCAGGTGAGGAAACTGAGGCACAGAGAGATAGGTAACATGGACAGAGGCCAAAATTACAGAGCAACCTGATTGGTTTTTAGTTTTGCTTTCAGAAGACATAAATGATTAAATTTGCCTGGTTTAAAAATTTGAAACAGAAAACATGTATCTTCAGTCACTAGATACAAGGAAAATGTGTATATTTAGAATTTTCCAATTCTATATTTTAGCTTCTTAAAAAATGGGAGGAGAGAGGCAAAAGAGGGAAAGCAATATGAGGAGATACACAGATGGGACAGGAGAGAAAGATAAACAAAAGAGAACAGAAAAGTGGACAGGGACTCTCTAAGTATGTTCTAACGTAACAGCATTTGCCTAATGGGGTGGTCCCTTGAATGGACTTCTGAGAGCCATGCCCATTCCTGTGGCTCTTTGAAATTCTGCTTTGGGGTCTTCCATTCCTCCCTTTGATAGGAGAGCCCTGCAGCCCTCCCTCAGGATATTGTTCTCAGACATTGGCCTCCTGGAGCCGAGCTTTGCTGCAACAAAGAGGTGAGAAGCAGGACTTCTGGATTCACTCAGGGGACTATCCTTTAGGTTTGGGAGGCCTCAGTTTTCTTTTCTGTACTATGGAGACAATGATATGTCTGCTACCTCCTTGGCTTGCTGGTTGAGATGATTAATTAGTAGCATATCAGTGTCCCAGCCAGTAAGCCCTCAGTGGTCCCCCACCATGAGACATAAGACTCACTATGGGGGGCCAGGGGGCTTAGGGAGAGGGCCCCTGTTACTACCACCGGGTGCAGTGGCCCTGAAGCCTTCTCTTCACATGTTTAGGAGATGTCTGTTTGTTTGCAGCAGTTGGGCCTTTTGGTGACATCCCAGCATGAGCACTCTTACCTCTCTGGGTGCTTGCCCAAGCTGGTGGATTCGAGTTTTGTTGTTTTCAAATACTTGGTGTGTGATTGAGTTCTTTCAGATTCAAATCCAATAACATTGTCAGAAAAAATTATCAACATTACCATTGTTAACAGAAGAAAAAAACTGTTAGATTCTTTCAATATAATTTCTGACTGCTGTAAATTTATGAATCACTGTTTTAAAAAAACAGTGGCTTTAACTGACAATAGCGTGTGTTGACAAGGACATGG
Organism: Micronycteris hirsuta; assembly: GCA_004026765.1. Classification (NCBI taxonomy): domain Eukaryota; kingdom Metazoa; phylum Chordata; class Mammalia; order Chiroptera; family Phyllostomidae; genus Micronycteris; species Micronycteris hirsuta. Next base: position 18,436 of record PVJI01023646.1, read on the forward strand.
AACAGCTGGAACACTCTGTACTCTTGGTGGGAGTGTTACTGGAACTACTTCAGCTGTATTTGCTGAAGCTGAACTGGTTCCAAACCCTATGAGCCAGTAACTTCACCTTAGATACAGGCCCAACAGAATAGCATACATATAATTAGCAAAAAATATGTACAAGAATATCAGTATGAATTCCACTTACAGAGGTCAGCATGGTGGTCACCTCGTTGGGAAAGGCCAAAGAATATTCACTGGGAGAAAGCAATGGGATTTTTGGATGCTTGTATCATTCTGTTGCTTGACCTGTTTGTTGGTACTAGGTGTGTGTAAAAATTAATCAAGTGGTACACATATTTTGTGCTCATATCTATGTGCATAACCAACTTCTTTGCAAAATCATATGCAAAATTATGAACTGAAAAAAGTTTTACATATTATCATTATTTCTTTCACCAAGAAAGTTTTTTCTCCATGATGACTATCAAGAATCGAAGAGGTTATCATTTAAAGCATCTTGATCAGAAATTATGTACAGATATTTTAAACATAAACTTGATGTTAAAAGTTAAACTCAGAGATGTAGCTTTAGTTTTTCTTTTTTTATGCTGCCAATTTAAATAGTTTTATTTAAGACTTGTATTTTCCACTTTGCAATACAGAGCTTATAAAGTGCATTGTTATTTCCTTTCCCTGAGTCTAGTTTTTCATTAAAAAAAAATTACAGACTTGCTATCAGAAAATTTTATATAAGTTTTATATTTAAACTTGCTGTAATACTTTTTTTATTTTTCTCGTAAAATATAGTATCATGGATTTTTTTTTTAAAGATTTTTATTTATTTTTAGAGAGAGGGGAAAGGAGGGAGACAGAGAGGGAGAGAAACAGCAATGTATGGTTGCCTCTCACATGGCCCTCACGGGGACCTGGCCTGCAACCTAGGCATGTGCCCTGACTGGGAATCGAACCGGGACCGCCTGGTTCCCAGCCGGCGCTCAATCCACTGAGCTACACCAGCCAGGGCAGTATCATGGATTTTTTGTTTGTATTTTGATGAGAATGTTATATACAGGAAATGTGAATAATTATTATCCACAAAATCCATTTAAAATTATCCAAGCTCCCTCAAGTTGATCCCAGTGAGCTATACAAATACCCTTTTTAATAATGTTTATCAGGATGGGACAAAGACTAGGAAGCATGATTAATTTATCTAGTTCAGTTACTAATTTATTCTATTCTAGTCTCTTGGTATCCTGAGATCACATCAGCTCCCATCCCTCTCAGCTTTGAACTGACCCAGATGTGACCAGAGCGACCACTTCTCTCCTGAAAAGGTCAATGGTGCTACATTCACAGCTCCTGTCCCCTCATTGTCAGGTCTGATAGGAGCTGGAGAAGGAACTAGTGGTGACATTAAAACAGGAAGCCTTAGATACAAATCTGCTCAAACTCGGGTGTACTGGAGGTCTGAGGAGCTTCAGGAAATCCTACCCTCACTGAATTGTTTTCAAATGTTGAAGTCCTTTTGAAATCAATTGCTTGCATGATAATTCTTCTTATGTAAAATCCCTGGAAGACATAACCACTGCCATCAGATTGAACTTGCCCTCTAAAACAAAAATATGAAGCCAACTTTCTTAAAAACCTCTCAGTGGCTCCCCATTTCTATAAGATAAAGCCCTAAACTCTTTAGAAGAGGATTCTACCCTATGCCCTCCCTCCCTCCCCACCCCTTCAGCCACTTCTAAGTAAGAGGAAACATCAAAAAGAAGACTTGGAGAAGAACCAAGAAATGAAAGCTAAGTGGAGGGGAGTACCGTCATCTACCTGTGTTTGATCAACATGGTCACATAATGCTGTTCGCCTTCACTCATACAAGGGTGGGACTTGAAAAATGGCTTCACCACGGAGTGTGTAATTTGGCTTGTGTTATGTGGGCTTGAATCAGGGCCAGGTCCTCACAGCTATTATGGGAAAGCTGGTTTCCAAGTCACTTCTGTCTTAGAGAACATTAATCATCAGTACTCTAGTGGGAGGTATTAATAGGAACACACTGCTAGATTTAAAGTGGAATAGATGATGGGCGTGACCATAACAGGTGAGGGCAGAGGCATAAGGCAATGAATTAGAAGGTTGTAAGAGGTGGGACTAAGAAAGCAAAAAGAGCCTTGAGGGGCGATTTGTTTAGGAATAAGGTGGAGGGTGTCAGCTGAATTGATGCCAGTGATCAACTTTTGTGTAAATGTTACATAAAATCTCAGCACCCAATGATTGCAGAATTAGCACACCATACAGCACCCTATGATGCACCATTATAACTATTTAAAAAGCAAATACAGAGCCCTGCCTCATGCATGGCCCTGTAGTGGGCTCTACAGGTGACTAATATAATGGGATCTCTACTTCTTCAGGCTTAGGTTCTAAAGTCAGCCCTCAGCATGTAAGGCAAAAATCACAGTTGAAACTATTCTTGAAAATCCCTTAGGTCCCAGTCGGGACACATGCCTGGGTTGCAGGCCGGGTCCCCAGTGAGGGCCACGTGAGAGGCAACCACACATTGCTGTTTCTCTCCCTCTCTTTCTCCTTCCCCTCTCTCTAAAAATAAATAAAATCTTAAAAAAAAATCCCTTAGGAAGGTGACATATTGGAGACAATAGACTTCTCTCAGTGAGTCCAACACAGTTTTTCCCCTGGCATTGGAACTGATGACGGAATTCAATGGAGGAGTTACATGATTGATTTGGAATTCTGCACAGGATGTTTATCTCTTCCCCATTTATGAATTTATTCAATCATTTATTTATATCAGTTTAGATTTGTGATACTTTTTATATTTTGGATTATAATGTAATGTTACTTTATTTTGTTGCTCAAATTGCTCCGCTGGGAGCTTTTAGTTGGCTCCTGTGCCCTTTAGCCAATCAATGTCAGTTTTTCCTTTTTCACACTTCCTATGTTCTGGCACTACAAGATGCTCCAGGCTCATCTTGTATATTTCCTGACCCAGTCCTAGAATTAGCTATTTCTTCAAGGGTCCCTGGTTCCTCTTAATTGAAGAATGGAATTAAAAACCAACACATGGGCCCTATGTGTGCTTGTTGGTTACCACTAGAGTGTTAATTTGTTTAGTTCCTGTCAGATGACAGACCAAATAAATATATGTGCATATGCTAACCTGTGTACAGACACATAGCTACAAATATTTCTCTATAATAACCATCTGAATCTATATTAAGTTAAACATGATGTGTCCAATTCTAATCCCTTGCCACACGGATCATTCTAAGAAGTCTCCCCTTATTTATCTGTAAATTCCCACTCCAACAGTGAGAAACCTGGCTCCCATCACCCACCATCCATTTATTTAATTGTTCAATTTCAGTATACTTGTAGAGCTGTCTCAAAATATTAACCCTAACCCTCATGGGGAATCATTTTATCAACTAGAGTACCATGCTTTTTGGGGTTCTCTTGCTTTTAGTCTTAAAGAATCCATGAATTCAAAGTTACTAAGTCAGCATCTGTTCCCCAACTACAAACAGTGAGATTGTTTCATACATTCACAATACAATTAGTAGTTAGATTTTCTTGTCACAACATGCATTATTTCCTGGGATCTTTCAAGAGTAGTTTTTACTCACTTCTATAAACATTATCCACTTTCCCCACCACTTCCAATTTTAATAGATAATATTGTTTTCAACCTTTACCTTTTAAACTTTTTTTAAAAGATTTTATTTATTTATTTTCAGAGAGAGGGGAAAGGAGGGAGAAAGAGAGGGAGAAAGAGCAATGTATGGTTGCCTCTCACATGGCCCTCACTGGGGACCTGGCCTGCAACCCAGGCATGTGCCCCGACTGGGAATCGAACCGGGACCCTCTGGTTCCCAGCCCACGCTCAATCCACTGAGCTACACCAGTCAGGGCAACTTAAATAATATTTTTGACTGCCGGCTCTAACTATGGAGGAAATCAGTGTACTTACCCTACTTTCCACCTTCTCTCTCTTTCTCAACTTTTGTTAGTTATACCATTTTCACTGCCAGAATTTATATTATTTACATTATATTCTATAACCATAATTCCCACATTTATTTTCAACTTAGTTCCACATTTCAATGGATTTCATGGTCATTCTCAGTTTTTTCAGTGTTGTTTCTCAATCATCTATTATTATAGGCTCTCTGCTCCTCCTGTTCTACAGACAGCTGTGTCTTCCTGCACAGAGCCAGACTCAACCCTGAGATATGATGGTGAAGGTTGGAGTGAACGGATTTGGCTGTATTAAATACCTGGTCACCAGTGCGGCTTTTTACTCTGGTAAAGTAGATATTGTCACCTTCAATGATCCCTTCATTGACCTCAACTGTATAGTCTACACATTCCAGTATGACTTTACTCATGGCAAGTTCAAAGGCACAGTCAAGGCTGAGAATGGGAAGTTTGTCATCAATGGAAAGTCCACATCCACCTTCTAGGAGTAAGATCCCACCAACATCAAATGGGGTGACGCTGGTGTTGAATATGCTGTGGAGTTCATTGGTCTCTTCACTACCATGGAGAAGGCTGGAACTCTCTTGAGGGTTAGGGCCAAGAGGGTCATTATCTTTTCCCCTTCTGTGGATGTTCCCATATTTATGATGAGTGAGGACCATGACAAGTATGACAACTCCATGAAGATTGTTAGCAATGCCTCCTGTACCACCAACTGCTTGGCCCCCCTGGCCAAGGTCATCCATGACAACTGTGGCATTGTGGAGGAACTCATGACCACAGTCCATG
>PVJI01023647.1:0-23197 GCA_004026765.1 Micronycteris hirsuta
AGCTCCCACAAGACTGTCATCTATTTTCTCAACAGAAACTTGAAAGGTCGGAGGGACTGGCAAGAAATATTCAAAATGATAATAGCAAGGGCCTACAACCATAATTACTCTATCCAGCAAAGCAATGATTTAGAGTCAAAGAACAGACAAAGAGCTTTGCAGACAAGAAAAGATAAAGGAGTTCATTACCGCCATATCAGTATGATATGAATTTTGGAAGGGTCTTTGTTAAAAAGGAAAAGAAGAAAAAATAAAGATCAAAATATGAATCATAAAATGGTAATAAATGCACATCTATCCATGATTACATTAAAAGGTTTAAATGCTCCTATTAAAAGACACCCTGTGGCAGAATGGATAACACGACATTACCCTCATATATGTTATCTACAGGAGACTCACTTCAGATCCAAAGACATACACAGACTGGAAGTAAAGGGATAGAAAAAGATATTTCAGGATAATGGAAACAAACAAACAAAATGAAACCAGTGTAGCAATATTTATAGCAGATGAAATAGACTAAAACAGAGACAGAAAAGGACCCAGCAATTCCATTTCCGGTTATTTACCTGAAGAAATCCAAAACAACACATTGAAAGACTTATGCATCCATATATTCTTTGCAGTATTATTTACAGTAGCCAAGTACTGAAAGCAAAGCAAGTGTCCATCAAGCAATGACTGGATACAGTACAAGTGGGGCAAATATGCAATGGAATATAACTCACCCATAAAAAAGAACGAAATCTTGCCATCTGAAACAATATTGATAGACCTACTGCATGAAGTAAGTTGAAAGGGAAAGAAAAATGTCATATGAGTGCACGTATATGTGTAATCTAAAGAACAAAATAAAACAAACTAGCAGAACAGAAACACTCATAGATACAGAGAAAATTTTGACAGTTGCTAGATGGGAGGGGGCTGGAGGATTGGGTGGAAAAAATGAAGGAAATAAGAAATACAAATTGGCAGTGACAGAATAGGCATGGAGAAGTAAATTATAATATAGGGAATGTAGTCAGTAATATTGTTATAAATGCACATGTGTCAGATGGGTAGTAGATTATTGAGGTGATCACTTCATAAGTTATATAACTGTGTAATACCTTGGTTGTACACCTAAAACTAATATAACGTTGTACATCAACTGTTAATGAAAAATAAAAATTATTTTAAAAAGAAAAAACTAATAATATATTTTATACATTAAAATAGCCATATTTATTAAAAATTAGCAGAAAACATTTACATACTGAGAAGCTGTCAAGCTTATGGTGAAAGATACAAGTTTTAAAACAAGTCTAACTATTACTATAGACTCACCTACTGCTAAGGCATAGTTACAATTCTGCAGATAAGATAGTTTCAATTCATACTTGTAGCTAAATCTTTAATTTGACAAGCTATTGTATTGGTAACCTTTCTTAAGTAAAAAGTTAATATATTAAACTTATATATTTATAAGTCTGTTAAGTCCCTTTAACAAGCTATTATTAAATCTTTTTAATAAAATAAGTCAATATATTAAGTTTAAATATTTCTGAGAAGCATCAATAGCTTAGGAAAGACTACTGTAATAGCTGTTGACAGTTACTTGAAATCGTTCTGTATACGTTAGCAATACTGTGAAATCTGTCACTGACCTCTCCCCCAGCAGGCATTCAGCAATGCCAACTCCATAAAGCTTCATTCATCATTCGTCTAGCATGTGTATTTCTCAAATGTAAATGATACATTACCATAATGATATGTTTATGTCCCTGCTTTATTTTCAGTTTGAAAATTAGAAAATAAAATGTAGGGCTTCTTAAGAGCTCATCAAATCTACATTTGCAATATTTAATTCCATTCTGTATGAATCTAGGCAATTGGTCTCAAGATAGTGCTACAACTAAACTGGCAATATTATTAGAAAATTTTTAGTTGCATAAGACATAAGACGTTATTAACATTTATAAAGCTTAAAATGTGATAAGCACGTGTCATATTTGCGTTCACCACTCCCACAATTTGGCCACTTGGAAGGAAGGAGCATAGATTCATTCCTCTTCCATGGTCAAAAATCTAGGATATGTCTGATCCTTCTTTTGCATCATCCATAAGCATAAATAATGTGGGCTGAAAATAAGTCTCTTAGTTTCCTCTTTTAAGCTATAATTTGGTTTGAAATATTAGAAAAAGCACATAAAAAATACCTTTTATTTTATAAAAATGCTGTGCCCTAACGTGCTTTGTACTTTATTGGACAAAGGTGAGATTGTGGAGATTATAACAGATATAACTTAAGACAGCGAGTAAGAACTCAGAAGTACCCAGGAGAGGGTGATTTAATGTTTTAACATGTGCATATTCATATCCTACACCTATAAACTTTAAAATGCCTAGACGGTCAATACACAATTATACTCTCAGTTATTCAGAAGAGTACATTGCTTCTGAAAAACAAAAGCCAATTCTCTGTGCATGCTCACGTGGCAATGACAGTGAAAAAGGGAAATAATGACTTAGTAAGATTACAAATGTGGGACTAAAAGTAAAATACCAAAATTTATTACATACCTCAAAATATAGACAGTCTTGTAATACACATTTGTAGATATACGTGCATGTATGTGAACCTAGCTCTGATATAAAATGGATTCCTTACCGTCACTGGCCATGAAATCAGCATTCTAACCCAGGAGTTGAAAACTGCTAAGAAAGCAGGAAACGATGAAAAGAATAAAGTCAGTTTGAGGATAATAGGGCCATGCAGAGGAGTGGCAGGTATGTATCTCTTGATTTTTCAGAAACTTAACTTTCTATAGAAAATATTTCCTATGAAAATATTGACAACTAATAATTTTTATAAGTATTATTTGTCCTTCCATCCAAATATAGTATTTATACTGGAGACATTTGTATTGTGTAGGGTTTTTGTTTATATTTTTTAAAGTTTTTTTTTAATAATTTAAAAATCTTATCTGACTCTCATGCTCCTCAATTCCAAACCTCTTTCTCAACCATCCTTCAGGTTAACTTTGAATAATTGCTCCCTTCTGATCCTCTTCTCCCATTTCTGTTCACTGCTTAAACCATTCCAGTGTGGCTCCTGCCTCATCACTATATTTAAACTGTTCTTGTAAAGTCTGGAAAAACATCAGTGTTCAAAAATCCAATAGTTGCTTACAATCTTACTAAATTTTTCTTAAATATTATAAACTTTGACTTTTTTGTCCTCAAAACTAATTTTTCTTGCTTACTTCCCATTAGCCCAAATCATGCAGCTCCTCTTTGAATCAGGCAGGTCACACTTTCTTGGTTTCCTTTGCTTGTTCCTACTTCTAAATGTCAGAGGGTCCCACTTGTAAGATCTGCAAGATTAGCTCAGCCTTCTGCCTTTGGCACAGTCCTTACTGCAGTCATTTCAATCTCAATAAGAAAAAGAAGGACAATTAAAAAAAAAAGGTTAATTAAAATGGTGTACTATCAGCTTATTTCTTATGCTATGAAATCCAAAAAAACTTCACCTCTGGTTTTAGAACTAAATATGATGGGATTCTTTGATGTAAAATTTCTGGACCTGAGACCAGACAGGTTTCACTAAGCATTGACAACGAGTTGTTTTCATCACTGTGATTATAAATGAACTGAGAAATTTCTTCCATAGTTACCTCCAAAACTGGTAGGCAGCTAGGCTACATTATTTTCCCCTTGGGCATAATTTGTGGACTTGGGTTAACATCTCTATACAATTTTGTTTTACTTTATTTCCAATGAAAAGGACTATATTTTGTCCCAGATTACCTATAGGGACATGTAGAATGAGAATAAGCAGACAGGATTTCTCAGCTAAGATTTTTGAAATAGGGTAAAGTGCCGCATGTCATTTAACCTCCTTGCAGACTAATGGTATATGCAGAACCTTTGACACTCCTTCCATTGAAAGGCAGACCTGTTCTCACGTCCCTTTGAATATGAGCTAGCCTGTGACTGCTCGAATCAGTAAAGCATGGAAGATTTGATACTATGCCAGTATTGAGTTTTGTCTCTTCAGACTGTTAGCTTTCTTGAGGAGCTCTGAGTTGCCATGTATTAAATCTCAGTACACACTGAAGGGACCACATGGAGTAGCTTTAAGAATAATGCTGCAATAAACATAGAGGTTCATGTATTCTTTCAAATTAGCATTTTGTCTTTATTCAGATATATTCCCATAGGTGGCATTGCTTGGTCATAAACCAGTTCCATTTTTATTTTTTTCAAAAGATTTTACTTATTTATTGCTAGAGAGAAGGGAAGAGAGAGAGAAACATCATTGTGTGGTTGCCTCTAGTACACCCCCTGCTGGGGACCTACCTGCAACCCAGGCATGTGCCTTGACTTAGAATTGAACAGGCAACCCTTAGCCTTAGGTTCACAGGCTAGCACTCAATCCACTGAGCCACGCAAGTCAGGGCTTCATTTTTAATTTATCGAGGAACCTCCACACTGTTTTCCACAGTGGCTGCACCAATCTGCATTCCCACCAGAAGTGCACAAGTGTTTTATTTTCTCCACATCCTTTCCAGCACTTGTTGTTTATTGATTTATTGATAATAGCCATTCTGTTAGATGTGAAGTGGCATTTAATTGTGATTTTAATTCACATTTTTTATTTTTAAAAATCATTTAACAAGGAAAAATTTAAGCATATTACACAAATAGAGAATATAGTATAATAAATCCCTATGTGTCTGTATCTGTTGTCCAACTTCAGTGATGGTAAACTTATTGATAAGCATGGAGCAGACATCCTGCCTCCTCTTCCCTCCAAATAATCCCCTAAATTTTCCTAAAGGAAATTTTTAGACCTCATGTCACTTGTACATGTGTTTCTCTATATATCTCTAAAAGATAATGTCTTATTTAAAAACAACCATGATACCATTACCCCACTTTAAACAATTAGCAACAATCTCTGAGTATCAGCAAATATCTAATAGATGTTCAATGTTTTCTGATTTTCTCATACTTTTTTATAGATTATTCAAATCTGTGTTTTAGTAACACAGTCATAGTGTAAGATTGACATCACACACAATTGACACACAATTGACATCAATGAATTGATCTTTTAGACAGAATACTGATGAGGAAACAGCAGCCCTAATTGACACACTGGATACATTGGTTGAATTTGGTTGAATTCATACCTTCAGAGCATTTCATTCTGAGTGAAGCAGCAGAATATACATTAGTTTCAAGTGCACATGGAACATATTCTAGGACAGACCATATGTTAGGACACAAAACAAGTCTCAGTAAATTTAAGAAGATTTAAATCAGGGGTATCTAAAATTTTGGTGTCTCTGGGCCACAATGGAAGAAGAGCTATCTTGGACCACACATTAAATACACCGTGACACCAAATCACAAAAAAAAAAAAAAAAAAAAAAAAAAAAAAAAAAAAAAAAAAAAAAAAAAAAAAAAAAAAAAAAAAAAAAAAAAAAAAAAAAAAAAAAAATCTCGTACCGTTTTAAGTAAACTTACAATTTTGTATTGGGCTGCATTCCTAGCCATCCTGGGCCACATGTGACACCCCTGATAAATCATGTTATGCATCTTCTTTGACCACAATGTTATGAAACTAGAAATCAATCACAGGAAAAAACTGAAAAACACAAAGACATGGAGGCTAAATAACATGGTACTAAACAATAAATGGGTTAACAATGAGATCAAGCAAGAAATCAAAAGACACCATGAACAAATGAAAATGAGAATACAACAACCCAAAACCTACTGGACTCAGCAATAATAGTCCTAAGAGGAACTTACATAGCATTACAGGCCTATCTAAAAAAGTAAAGAAAAAACTCAGTCTAACTTTACGCTTAAAGGAACCACAAAAAGAACAACAAACAAAGCCCAAAGGGAGTAGAAGAATGAAAATAATAAACACCAAAGGGGAAATAAACAAAATAGAGTCTAAAATAACACTATAAGAGATCAATGAAACCAAAAGCTCTTTCTTTGAAAAGATAAAGAAGATCGACAAATCTTTAACCAGAATTATCAAGGAAAAATGAGAAAAGAGCCAAATAAACAAAATCAGAAATGAAAGAGAAGTAACAACTGTCACCATCAAGATACAAAGGATTGTAGAAAATGCTACAAACAACTATATGACCACAACGAGCGCCTGACTTTAACCTGCTAAGGTTCAATGTGGTTGTTATGCAGCAAAAATTCATTGATGCAACCATCCTCGCCTGTATCCCAACAGCTACAGAAAAGTGGTACCAAGAAGTAGGCTAATGTCATAAGCATTACCTACATGCATAGCAGGTATTTGGGATAAGGACAGAGCAGGCTAGAAAGCTAGTACATGTGTCATGCCATGGCAAAAAGTAAAATTGGCACCTGACATACCTTGGCTGTTAAACTACATACCAACACAGCCTATAATTTGTGCAAAATTTTTGCAAAATTGATTGGTTTTAGTATATGTGTTTTAGTAATTGTCCAAAATATATTACAATAAAATCAGGAAGATACTCTGTAAACCCTTCACTGAAGGAGATTTCCAACAACCCCATTCTCTAATCCTATCCAATAAAACCCTTTACATTCGACATCTTATTGGTAATAATACAGAATAATTTCCACAATAGCATAGTAAAAATAAAGTAGAATTAAGCTTTATTGGAGGACAAAAGGTATCTTTTTGTACTTAAATGTGTATTTTTGTTTGATATATAGCTTTGTGCAAACCCATTTCCAAGATCTGCCCCAATGACCCTTACCTCCCTGGTCTCATGAACTTGTGTGACCCCTTCTCACACTGAATAGGACCAACTTGTATGATAAGTAGGACTGTACAAAGTTAACAGTATATAATTTCTGATAATGAATAATGAAAGGGATTAAGACTTCTTCTTTTGTCTTTTGTACCTCTCACCTTCTGGGAAGCCAGCTGTCATGTCATAAGAACAATCAAGCAGTTTTCAAAAGAACTACAGGGAATTAGGTGGTCTCCTGAGCCTCTTGCCTATTAGCAGCTGGGCATGTGGGTGAGTCGCATGGAAAGTGGATCTTCCAGCCCTAGTCAAGCCTTAGATGCCCGCAGCTGGGCTGACATTCTGACTGAAACCTCATAAGAGATCCCGAGGAAGAACTGCTTACCTAAGCAGCTCCCAAATTTCTAATATGCCTAAACTGTGAGAAATAAGAAAATATTCCCTGTTATTTCAACTTTATTTTAAGGCAATTGCTATTGTAGTAATAGATAACTAAGGTAAACTATAAACAAACATTTGATGTTTTTAATTTTACTTGAAGGCTTAATTGCCATTTACTGACTTTGTGACCTTGCTTATTTTCATATGCTCATTCTTCTAATCTGAAAAAATTTAATAATCATAGTAATGACATGATTGAGGTACGTGAAATTTAAATCCAGTAACATACAAAAAGTGATTAGAGGAGACTTAGCACATAGTAAACACCTAACCTCTACCAAAAGTCATTTTTGTGAAAGGGTTAGTTGTGAAAGATTGAATACACAACCCCATGTTTGACTGATTTCAAACACTGCAGGCGTTGTTTTCAAAAGGTAATACTAAATATAATGATTACTTTCTATTTTTTTCTCATGGAATATTTCTGAAAGTTTCTTTCACTTCTACGGTTTTGTTGTTTCACAAAATCATAATGAATTTGGTATTCCTGCTATAAACAACCCAAGCTTTGTAAACATGGGCAGCGGTAGTTTCTAATAAATGAAATAGTTATCCTAAGACATAGCATGGAAGATATGTATCACTTCAAGGTCTGGATATAGAGTGGAGGCTTCTCTTTATATTAAGCATGCACGTCTCCAATTTGAGACTCCTATCCTTTATCTGAACTTCACGTTCCTTGGGAGAGGTATCAAATGGTAATTCTTGCCTTTTTGATGTTACTGCAGCAAATAACTTATTTCCTATGGTGCTATTCATTTTACTCTCATAAATAAAACATTTTTTAACCTATTATATTTTTTATTGTTACTGACAGCAAATCCTAGGACTACAATAGCATCAGGATTGTATTTCTTTAGTTTGGTCATTTTACTGTTCCTTTAAGCTACTGCATGTTAGAAACACTTACATGTTATACTCTAGGAATATCAGAAGCCTCCACTTTGTGTTACTGTTGTCTGCCTTCCAACCCTCCAAGTGTCTAATTCTTCCCTAAACAATGCCTCCTTCTCAAGGAGAGATATTTCTCATACATATGATAAAAAGATGATCCTAAAGAATAACACAATAAGATTCACTAGCTTGATTTTGATTTAAATTTTTTAAAGCTATAACTTCAATAACTCAGGTTAATTATTAAATCACCCATAAGAAAAAAATACAATGATTATTTACGGTATTTATTGATATAATAATTTAATAGAGAAGCTGATTTCTAAATTGAGATATTTTATAAAAGTTCAACATAAATTATTGACAGTTTTAATTTTTGGAAAAAAATGGCAGTGGGATCATTAACTATATTTATTATGTTGACATAATAAACTAAGGAGAACTTTTTGACTGTGTAATGTAGGGGCACAGAAAGGCTACCCGGTCACCACCAGGTTGGCCCTCGCCTACACGAGGAACACACTTTCGTTGAGATTTCTGTGCAAAACATTAAACTGCACGTGCAAGATTCCAGCTTCTTGTTGTGAAAATGGGCTGAAACCTCATAAGAGGAAAAAAAAAAAAACACTGTTTAGGTGATGTTTTGAAATTATTAAATTATTACTGCCAAAGTAAGTAAATTTGTGAAGAATAGTATCACGTTTTTGTGACATGTGTTTGGAATTACTTATTTCATGCTGGCTACATACCATGAAGATCTAGATAAAGTGGCCATTATCAGGTTGTTTTACTTTAACACTCAAAAGAGAGAATGAGGGGGAAAAGGCCTGCTCTTCCCCTTCCCCATTCCTGCCTCTACTTGATAAAGACAGAGTCCGTGGACGTGGAAACAAGCCCATTGATATCATACAGATACTTGATGGGAGGGACATTACACAGCCATAAAATTAGATATAAACATAGTCAAATACACACATACACCGCTACCAGGGTGCTTCTCACTCTACAGCTCTACACAGACTCTGCAGAGCCTCCAGAGGAATTGGGTATATCCTGTATATAAGCTGTAAATAGTTTATATTTCTCCCTAAATAATCTGATAAAGTTTTTTAAAGATTTCATTTATTTATTTTTAGAGAAAGAGAGGGAGAGAAATAGCAATGTGCGGTTGCCTCTCACGTGCTCTCAGCTGGGGACCTGGCCAGTATCCCAAGCATGTGCCCTGTCTGGGAATCGAACTGGTGAACCTTTGGTTTACAGGCTGGTGCTCAATCCACTGAGCCACACCAGCCAAGGCTGAGAAATTCTTTTCAGTGGTTTCTTTTTGTAAATAAGAGGAGATGACTTTTAAGTATAAAATGGTGTGAAAGCTTTTTAAGCATGTATAATCTAGAACAATATTTACCAGTGCTTTCTTCTAATTGTGCTTGAATGTTTTTTTATATTTTTGTTAGCTAAAATATCAGGGCACAGGTTCACCTTATGCCCAAGGTGGAAACAGGCAATACATTTTGTGTGCATGGTAAGCACTTAATTATAAACATTAATCAAGCAGGATCAACCAGAAAGTTTTAAGCTAATGAAAGAAAGACAGAAAGAGAGGAAGTGGGGTAGGGAGGGAGAGAGGGAGAGAGGCCAAAAGACAAGATGGAAAGAATGAAAGAAATCATCCGGCACTTACTTTTCCCTCAAAAAATACCAATGTACACTAAAGGAAGTACCTCAGGGCATTTTCTGCTTCCTGCCTGAGTGAGGAGAGGAATGACTGTAGCACAACAGATGCCTGGGTTGCTGACCACTTCCCTGGTGTGTGAGAAGTAACTGATTGATGTTTCACACTTTGATGTTTCTCTCCCTCTTTTTCTCCCTTTCCAACCATCTCTCTAAAATAAATAAGGAAAATCTTTAAAAAAACGAGTTTCCCAAACAAGAAAAATCTGAAGGAGTTCATCACGAAAAAACAAGTATTACATGAAATTTGAAAGGATATTTGTTAAGAAGAAGGAGAAGGAGAAATAATGATAAAAAATATGAATAATAAAATGACAAAAACACATAACTATCATCATTTTAAATGTAAAAGGATTAAATGCTTCAATCAAAAGACATATGGTGGCTGAATGGATAACAAAACCCATGTATATGCCATTTATAAGAGACTCACTTCAGATCTAAAGACACACACAGACTGAAATTGTGGGATAGAAAAAGATATTTCATGAAAATGGAAACAAAGTAAAGCTGGTATAGCAATATTTATAGCAGACAAAATAGACTGTAAAAAAAAGACATGGAAAAGGACCCAGCAATTCCTGAAAAATTACCTGAAGAAATCCAAAGCACTAAATTGAAAATCCATATGCATCCATATATTCTTTGCAGTATTATTTACAACAGCCAATAATGCATGCAACTCAAGAATCCATCAAGTGACGATTGATAATGAAGAAGAGGTACATATATTTCCTGGAATATAACTCACCCATAGCAAAGAATGAAATCTTGACATTGGCAATAATATTGATAGACCTATTGTGTGAAATAAACAGGAAAAGACAAATATCATATGATTGTACTTACATCCGGAAACTAAAAAACAAAATAACCAAAGTAGCAGAACAGAATCAGATAGATAGATAAAGAGAACATTTTGATGGTTGCTAGATGGGAGAGACATTGAGGGGATACATGAACAAGTTGAAAGAAATAAGAAACACAAATTGGCAGTTACAGAATAGTCACGGAGATGTAATTACAACAAAGGGAACGTAGTCAATAACATATAATAACTATGCATGTTGTCAGATGAGGACTAAATTTATCAGGGTGATCACTTCAGAAGTTATATCACTGTCTAATAACTGGGTTATATACCTAAAACTAATGTTATATTGTACATCAATTGTAATTAAATAATTAAAATTTATTTAAAAGGAAAAATCTGATAATACATTTATTTTATACATCATAAAATAGCCATATTTACTAATGTCACTTGTAGGAAAACATTTACATACTGATAAGCTATCACGTTAACAGTGGTGGATACAAGTTTTAAAACAAGTTTACCTATTACTGTAGACTCATCTATTGCTAAGGTTTAGTTACAATTCCGTAGATAAGATACAGTATTGATTCACGCTTGTAGCTTCTATCAATACACAATCTGTCCATTTTCTGTGGGGTAGATTCATTCCTCTTTCATGGTCAAAATTCTGTGATATGTCTGGTCCTTCTCTTTCATGAATGATGTAAACATAAATGATGTAGGCTGAAAAACAAGTCTTCTAGTTTCCCCCTTTAACTATGATCCAGTCTGAAATATTAGAAAAAACACGTAACAAATGCATTTTATTTTATAGAAAATGTTATGTCCTAACATTTATTGGACAAAAAGGTGAGATTGCAGAGATTATAACAGATATAACTAAAGACAGCGAGTAAGAACTCAGAAGTACCCAGGAGAGGGTGATTTAATGTTTTAACACGTGCATATTCATATCCTACACCTACAAACTTTAAAATGCCTAGACTGTCAATACATGATTATACTCTCAGTTATTCAGAAGAGTACATTGCTTCTGAAAAACAAAAGCCAATTCTCTGTGCATGCTCACGTGGCAATGAGAGTGAAAAAGGGAAATAATGACTTAGTAAGATTACAAATGCGGGACTAAAAGTAAAATACCAAAATTTATTACATACCCCAAAATATAGACAGTCTTGTAATACACATTTGTAGATATACGTGCATGTGTGTGAACCTAGCTCTGATATAAAATGGATTCCTTACTGTCACTGGCCATGAAACCAGCATTCTAACCCAGGAGCTGAAAACTGCCAAGAAAGCAGGAAATAACGAAGAGAGTAAAGTCGAATTGAGGACAATAGGGCTATGCAGAGGAGTGGCAGGTATGTATCTCTTGATTTTTCAGAAACTTAACTTTCTATAGAAAATATTTCCCTATGAAAAGGTTAACAACTAATAATTTTTATAAGACTATTTGCCTCCTCCCTAGTACATTGTTATACTGGGACTCTTCATTTCTATTACAGTGTTTTTGACCTCTAGCATTTAGTTTTTGTTCTTTTTTATGATTTAAATCTCTCTGATCTTGCATGGTGTTTACTTTATTCATCAGAGCCATGATCCTATTAGTCCCAGTTGTTTTAACTTTCTGGACTGGTAATTCCAACATTCCTGTCATGTCTGGTTCTGACGCTTATTATATTTCTTCAAATTATTATGATTTATTGCTATTTGATGTGCTTTGTACATTTTTTGGATAGCTAGACTTTACAGACAAGCTTAAAAGAAACTGCTCTAAATAGGTCTTTATTCGTGTGGTGGTGAGGGTCGGAAAGGGCAGCTTCATACAGCTCTGTGACTGTGGCTCAGCGCTTCTGCGAGCCTGTGTCTGTGGAGTGTCACAAATGTTTCTCGTTTTTGTTTTTGTTTGTTTTTTTTTATCCATACTTGGGTGGGACAGGATGGCTACAGTGGTCTGGAACTGGATTTTTTGTTTCAGAGATTAGTTAGGCTTTGATAATACAATAGGGGGTTAGGCTCTGGATAGATAGTTTCACCTGAGGGAAGGCTTTGTTAAGAAGAACAGATGCTCTGATGTTTCAAAATTGTTCTTTTCCTCTTTTTGCTTCCTGAAGCCTGAGGGCGTTTTTCTTCTATAGTTCACTATGCAAATCTGTTGAGCTCCTGGAGGTAAGTCTCACAATACTGTGGGGCCCACTTATAACAGGGTTCCCTGGACCATTCTTTTCTCAGTTGTCAGTTTCAGCTGAGGTTTTCCTGCCCCTGCCCCCTGCCCCCGCCCCACACTGGTTCTTTCAGCAGTTTGCACACAGAAGCCTCTCTGCTTCAATACGCCACACCTTCCTCTCTCTGCATGTTTGCCTCTCTAGCCTCTGGGCAGCGGTTCACATCTTGTCCTCTCCTCCCTTACAGACAGATTTAAGAAGAATGGTTGATTTTTCACTCTGTTCAGCTTTTTACCGGGATTTGTTTTAGAATTGAATGGCAACTTCCCAGTTCCTTACAAGCAGAATCAGAAATTGGAAGCCCTACTCATATTTGAAAAATATTTTTAAAAAAGAAAATTGGAAAAGAGGTAAAAATAGAGGAAATCAAGAAATCGTAAATTAAATATATTGACTACGTAGTGCTGAGTTCTGTTGACTCTTCCTTAAAAAGCTTTTGAAAGAATATATTTTAATAACTATTTGGAATTATCCAAACACACATATCCAAGGATATGTGTGTTTGCTGCCATACTTATCAGTCTAACCCACGGTATTAAGAAGAAAAAGCAGCAAACAAATGTTTTATAGCAACAGAACCTGAAAAGTTATTCAATAAGAGGCAGTTACTATTTCTAATAGAAATTCTACATACATTCTAAGTATAATAAAAAACACTAAACAGAAGTCTTTGCAAATAACCTAATGAAATATTAAAACCATTTTAATTAAAAGCAGGACTTGACAGGATTCTTGTATCAACGTTATTGTTTTACATTATGTTAAAAACTTCTGCACATTTAATAGGACACACACAAAACAAGGTAGTAGCTCTTATCCTGTTTTAGTATCTTTGAATTTTTCTGGAACAGCAAATTTTGGCTCATTCATCACTCCTCACATGAATCTCTTTGTGACTAAATCAGAAGTATGTATTTTATAATGTTTTTAATTCTACAGACATACAAAGCTAGGAACCAGGTATCATAATCAGGAAACCCTCTCAGCTATCCAATATCTCATATTATAAGATAATTTAAGGCAACAGTTATTATGCTCCTTTCATGGTTTGTTACTTTTCTTATCAGTTTTAGAAAGACTAAATTTTTCCATTTTGGAAAAATTAACTAGGATTGACTAAATAAATACTTATTAAATTATCACACTATAACACTGTAACACTTCAGTCCTATTTTGCATACTGTAAAATGAGAAGGTCCTAAATGTGTTTTGAACATGTTTATACTCTATGGAGACTTGATATTTACTACGTCCAGGTAATGCTATACAGATTTTTTGCTATGAACTAATATAAAAACTAAAAAATAAATATGGCAGCTGCTTCGGGCTTGCTCTTTGAGTGCAGCAAATATTTTATAATCTCTCTGTGATGCTCTGGTTAGTTGTCTGGAGCAGGGATCACAACAGCGCCCTTTCCATCTGTGGGACAACGCCCAGCCTGCCAAGCCGCACCAGTCACGGCTGAGAAGCTCTTTCTCTGTTCTTCGATTCTAAATTGTTGCTTTGCTAAATAGATTAATTTTGGTTGTAGATCCTTGCTATTCATCACTTTGAATATTTTTTGCCAATTCCTTCTGACCTCTAAAGTTTCTGTTAAGAAATCACCTGACAGTCTTATGGGAGCCCCCTTATACCTATGTAATTGCTTTTTTTCTTGCTACCTTTAAGATTATCCTTCTATCTCTCTTTTTTTTAATCCTCACCTGAGGATATGTATATTGATTTTTAGAGAGAAAGGAAGGGGCAGAGAGAGAGAGGAAGGAAGAGAAACACAGATGTAACAGAGAAACATTGACCTGTTGCCTCCCATACATGCCCCCACTGGGGACTGAACCCACAACCTAGGTATACATCCTGATCAGGAATCGAACCCAAAACCTTTTGATGTACAGGATGATGCTCCAACCAACTGAGCCACCTGGCTGAACCACCCAGCCAGGGCAGGATTTTCTTTGTTTTTAACCTTTTCCATTTTAATTATGATGTGGGGTTCTTTTGATCCCTCTTGTTTGGGACCCTCTGTGTTTCCTAAACTTGTATGTCTAGTTTCTTCACCAGGTTAGGACAGTTTTCTGTCATTTTTCACGTAGGTTTCCAATTCCTTGCTCCTATTTTTCTCTTGGCAACCTCATGATGCAAATGTTGCAATGCTTGAAGTTGCCCAGAGGTTCTCATACTATCTTCTTTTTGGGGGCTTCGTTTTCCTTTTGCTGTTCTGATTGGTTCCTTTCTGCTTCTTTATCTTTTAAAGCAGTGATTTGATCCTCTGCTTCACTAACTCTTCTGTTGATTCTCTGTAATGTATTTTTCATTACAGTTAGTATATTCTTCAATGATGGGTTCTTTTTTTTATGTTTCTTCTCTCTTTGTGAAAGTTCTCACTAAGTTCATCTACTTTTACCTCTACCCTAAGTTCATTGCATGTTCTTATAACCAGTGTTTTGAACTGGCAGATTTCTTGTTTTCATTCTGTTTAGTTGTTTTTTCTGAAGTTTTCTTCTGGTCTTTCATTTGGGACAGGTTTTTTTTGTCTTCTTATTTTGGCTGCCTCCCTGTGTTTGTTTCTATGTATTAGGTAGAGCTGCTATGTCTTTCAGTCTTGGAAGAGAGGTCTTATTAGTAGGTGTCTTGTATGGCTCAGTGGTGCAGCTTCCATGATCACTTGAGTTTGGTGATCCAGGAGTATTAGGGTTGTATGGACCCTACTATTGTGGTTGAGACTTCAGTGTTCATGGCACATCTATGAGAGTGATTTACCCACTCACTGATCTGCTGGGAGAACCAACTGAAACCCCTGTGAAGGATCTGCTATACAGGGCCTGACTTCATGAAGCAGAAGTGGCTTCAAGGGGTCTCTAGAGGCTGTGTCTGCCCCTTGAGTGTATAACTTGTAGAGGTATTTTGGCATTGTATAAAGCTTCCCACTGTGTGTAAAGACCTTGGGGCCTCCCAGAAGACATGGGCCAAGGTTAACTGCCACCTGTGCCCTGCCCAGGGCCACTGGGCATAAGCTACAAAGTGATCTGCAAATGGCTACTACCTGTGCTGAGATTTGAAGTGACTAGGAGATGCCTAGCTGTGAACCAAAGCCAGCTGTGGCTAGTGCCAGTCCTGGGGCCACTTAGCAAAAGGTACATTTCACACCAAGGCCAGATGCTGCTTTTTTAAGGGATTTTAGGAAAGTCTGAAGCATGAGCCAAGACAGGCCTTTTGTATAAAAATACACTGGAAATAGTTTGAGTGAGCCCACAAGATGGGTGAAGTGGGATCTCAGGGAATCATCAGGGTGGGTCAAATTTTTAGCCAGGTTGATGGAGACTTAGACATTGTTCCCCCTCCCAGCTCTGTGAGGTAAGAGCTCAGCAAAGCAACAGTGGACTCTTCCAGCACTTCTGTCTGGGAGGAAGCTGCCCCTCCAGCTCTTGCTCTAAAGCCAGACAATTAATTTCCTCCCCATATATCCGTAGTGTAAGTTTTGATCTTCTTCCTCGGTGCTGGAACTCAAAGCAAGTGAGTCTGAGTAAGTCCATGTGTGGGCCTTTTAAGAGGAATGGCTGGGTCTCTAGAAGGTCATCATCTAACTCAGCCAAAATCTCCACTGGTTTTCACAGCTAGTTAATGTGGACTTCTCTTTTTGACACTGGAACCCTGTGCTAAGTGTCTGATGGGGAGCTGAGACAACTCCGTAGGGTCCTTTGCAGTTTAGATATCCCTTCCCATTTTTAACAGCCACTGGTTGGTGTGGGATTAGCTTGTTCTGTGTCCCCTCTAACTAGTCTCAATGTGGCTTCTTCTTTATATCCTTATAGAACTTCTAGTCAGCTGGAATTCAGGTATTTTCAATGATGGCTGTTCTGTATTTTAGCAGTAATTTTGATGTGGTGTGGGAGAATGTGAGTATTGGGTTTACCTATGAAGCCACCTTGACCTGAAACCCAGATTCTTCTAATAATTGAGACTCTGATGTTATAATGTGGAAGAGTTATCCAACTCAAAAATATATTTGAGATAATGAAAAAAAATAACTGAAATACTTAATTTCTATGTCTGGAAAGTTTGTAAAATAAAAGAATTTTAGATATTTAAGAAACTAAAAAGAAAGAAATCTCTAGCTAGTTAGACTACGTGAGGCAAATGAAAATATTCAAAATATAAAAAGTAAAAAGGTAGGAGAGAGAAAAGGAAACTATTACGCAGAATTTCAAGATGTTCAGCAAGCAAAGTAAAATTTTATCACTTAAACTTGGCTAAAAAATCCTAAATCACTATTCCAAGTTCATTATTAACTAATCATACGCTTGGGTGACAACAGTAAATGCTTTTTCAAAAATAACTTATAGTTGACACCTAATTGTTTCAACAAAAATTATAGAAAAACAGAAAAGTTAGATGTTATGTCCTTTTCTCTTGAACTTCTAGCTTCTATTGCTTATTTTCTTCAAAAACATCTGTAAGTTTTATTAAGCACTAATTCTACTATCTTTGAAGACTCAGTGCCACTGATAAGGCGAGTATTAGGATATATTGAGAGATAAATTATTATATTCAGTCATCCTTCCTGGCAGGTCATCGAGGCCTGTACTCTGAGCTGTGATAATCACCCACATAGGGGCTGCATAGTGAGAGGACTACCTTGGGCTATACTTAGAACTTCATTAACATACTGAATTCCCAGGGGTAACAGAGTTTTACTCTCATTTTATTTAAATATGACCTGAATATTAGAAGATAGGGAATTATCAAATTCAAAAGTGGTTTCAAGGTGAATTGCATGACAGAAGCAATTTACTTATGGTAATGTCAGCTAACATATACATAAGCAGATTCAAATGACTTTCAACACTATATTTATTACCATAAAGTTTTCTAAGGCATTGATGCTTCTAAGGAATAAATAAACTTAATATATTCCCTTACCATAAAGTTTTCTAAGGCATTGATGCTTCTAAGGAATAAATAAACTTAATATATTTTTGTTAAAAATGATTAACATAAATATATAATGCAACTCTCATATCCATATTTCTTATTTTAAGTAACATAAATATCTTTTACATCACTCTCATCTTTCCTCTTTTTTTTTCTCCAAACTTATATCTTCATTGTCACCACACACACCTGCTTCTGATATGAAGCTGATGTGGGAAGTTTCTTCCCAAAATAGAGAAAATGTGAAAACACTACTATTAAGCCATCTCACATATTTATCCTAATTTATGTACCGTAGTTTGGCTCTTTCACTTAATGTTTAATTTCAGTAAACTACCATTTTTTCCTAATTTCAGTTTTTTTAACATTAATTGGAAGTAGCTGGTGGGACGAATTAAAATATTCATCATGGAACATAAATAGGAAAAACTGTTGAAATCCAAATCAAATCTAGGATTTTGTTCATAGTAAGGTATGGCAATATTTGGCAGCTGAATTTTGAGTAATGTACTGTAGTCATTAACATTAACAGAAATTGGGTGATGTGTATATGGAAACTCTCTGTATTATCCAAAAAGAAAGCATTTAAAAAAAAAAAAACGTGTGTTTGAGAAACACAATTAAGGGCTCTTGTAGGAAAAAAAAAAAAAAGAACTCCTACATGCGCCTGTAAGCATGATTGATCATTACAAATTGCTTTCAAAGATATTTATCCCCAATTTCCATATATATATTTTACCTTCCATATGTGTTGTGGCTCAATAATAACTAATAAATCTTAGAATTTTTGGAGAATTGGTGTACTAAAATGCAAATAGGTATAATGACTATAAAGAGCAATGTATCTATCACTTACAAAACAAAAAATGTTCTGATATTGACCCAAATGTGATAGTTTTGGTACTTATTCTACAGTAAAATTTTAATGTATACAAAGAGACATCTAATAATGGTGATTTGCTGCACAGTTTTTAATTATAAATATATAAAATCCATCAATAGGTAAAGTGATAAATAAAATATTACACGTCAAATACCAAATAAAGTTTAAAATTTCCTGATGTAGGATATACTACTTAACATCTTTCAAAATACCTTTTTTGGAAATTGATCAGGAAGAAGAGCATTTTTGGAAGCCAGGTATAATTCATTTTACAATCATTTCAAAATATGCTTTCATAATCTAAGAGAATATGATTAAAATTATATAAATTAAATATATAAAAATAATTATCAGAAAGTCCTAAGCATAATCTCCAGTACATAATTTATCACAATATTTACAGTAGCCTTGGTTGCAGGCCTCTGGTTCTCATTACTTGGAATATTTCTTTCCATTCTCTTCTGGCTTGGAGCGTTTCCATTGAGAAGTCAGCTGCTAACCTTATTGGGGCTCCCTTGTATGTTACTTCCTGTTTCTGCCTTTCTGCCTTTAAGATTCTCTCTCCCACCCTGGCTGATGTAACTCAGTGGATTGAGCACGGACTGCGAGCCAAAGGGTCGCTGGTTCAATTCCCAGTCAGGGCACATGACTGTGAAAGCCACGTGAGAGGCAACCACACATTGATGTTTCTCTCCCTCCCTTCCCTTCTGTCTAAAAATAAAATAAAATCTTTAAACAAAAATTAAAAAATAAAAAAAAAGTCTTAGAGGTTCTCAATCATTTGACCTGGCTGGTGTAGCTCAATGGATTGAGTGTGGGCTGGGAACCAAAGGGTCGCCAGTTTGATTCCCAGTCAGGGCTCATGCCTGGGTTGTAGGCCAGGTCCCCAGTGAGGGCCATGTGAGAGGCAACCATACATTGCTGTTTCTCTCCCTCTCTTCCTCCCTTCCCCTCTCTCTAAAAATAAATAAAATTTAAAAAAAAAAAGATTCTCTCTCTGTCTTGGAATTTTGTCATTTTAATTATGATGTGTCTTGAAGTGGGCCTGTTTGGGTTCCTTTTGACTGGGACTCTCTGTGTTTCCTGGATTTGTGTGACTTTTTCTCTCATCAGATTAGGGAAGTTTTCCATCATTACTTTTTCAAATAAGTTTTCTATCCCTTGCTCCTCTTCTTCTCCTTCTGGTATCCCTATTATACGAATATTATTACATTTCATGTTGTCCTTCATTTCCCTTAATACTTCCTCATTCTTTCTGAGCCACTTTTCCTTTTCTTGCTCTTTCTGAATGTTTTTTTTCTACCTTGTCCTCCAGCTTGCTGATCCGATCCTCTGCCTCATTGAGCCCGCTTTTGATTCCTTCCATTGTGTTCTTCGGTTCAGATATTGTATTCTTCATTTACTCTTGGCCTTTGTGGGTAGTTTCTATTTCCTTTTTCATGTTGATATAGTTTGCAGTGAGTTCATTGTAGTTTCCCTGTAGTTTCTGGTAATTCTCTGTGAAGTCATCGAGCTTCTTGAGCTTCCTGATAACAGATGCTTTGAACTCACTATCTGATAGTTGGCTTGCCTCTGTTTCATTTATCATTCTTTCTGGGTCTTCCTCCTTTCCTTTCATTTGGGGATTGTTTCTTTGTCTCCCCATTGTTTGTGAGACTCTTCATGCTAGCCTCTGTTTCTTAAATTGATCTTTTATTATTCCCTGTAAACTCATTATTTTGAAGGAGACTCTCATTATTGATATACTTAAAGACACATTTTCTATGTGAGATTTACAAAACAAATATGTACAGTTTTATTTTGAAATAATTACTTGGCAGCAAAGCCTTTATAGTTCAAATCTTCCTTTCAGAAAAGTTTCGTGTGGAAAAGACTGTCCCAAACAAAGGAAAATAGTTTATGTATGGTGACAGAAATATCAATAACTGTGAAACTTTTTGAATGATTTTTTCATGATTCAAAAGTATTCAATTATTTTTGCATATATGTATATTATATGAAAGAACTATTCTAAGCATTCCTTAATTTTTAAAATAAATGAAATAAACAAGAAATTTTTAAAAGAATGTTAATCAGATGCTAGTTTTTACGTTTGGAAAATTTAAATGTGTCTCACTCATATTTTATCTGAGATCTCCTAAATTAAATTACAGCAGACCAGAGTGTGGAACAGAGACAAGAAGGGCATAATCAGTTAACACTTGCAAAGCAAGAGAAACAACAAAAGACTGCTTACATCTTTGAATGTAGGTTGGAACTGGGAATTAACTTCCAGGAGACTATTTCTACCACCATCTAAAAGAGAGATTAACCAGGCGCCATCAAGCCACAGGAGCCTCCACTTCTTGTTTACACATGAATTTTATCATCTGTTCCCTGAGGCTAATCCACAGAAGCAGACACTTTTTCCTATGGACTCTGCACGTATCCTAGAACAGTCCCTCCTCTCAACTTCTTCCACCCCATTTATCTGTAGCCAGTGTAAATTATTTCAGAACAGGCTTATATTTTTCTCCGATCTGATTCATAAAAGCACTCACCAACTCGAGACAATCAGCTTGCCTTTTCCACCTGACAATACTGCAGGTGGTTTAGACTCCCTGCCCCCAAAACCATTTTTGTTTGTTTGTTTTTACTAGTAATGTCCTAGCAAGCCCTTTCTTTTAAAAAGTCATTCGGCCATGGAACTTAAAATTTTATTTAACACTATATTCTCAGGCTTTTCAAAGGCAACCATATTTTTTTTATTTTTTTTTGTTCAAAATGAACTGTCTTATTCACACATCACCCTTTCCCCAGACATTTATAATTGAGCCTCGTTTGTAAAACTCTCCTGATAATTCTTTGTCTTTAAACCCTTACTTTCTGTTGTTTAAACTTCAA
Organism: Micronycteris hirsuta; assembly: GCA_004026765.1. Classification (NCBI taxonomy): domain Eukaryota; kingdom Metazoa; phylum Chordata; class Mammalia; order Chiroptera; family Phyllostomidae; genus Micronycteris; species Micronycteris hirsuta. Next base: position 21,574 of record PVJI01023647.1, read on the forward strand.
GGATGTAAACACAGCTTCTTGACATTGAATTCTTTTTATCATTCCTTTTACCCTCAAAGTATTTGTATACTATTTTAGATGATTGTATCTGCTAGATTTAACTTTGTGTTTCAAATTTAAAGAAAGCATTAAAGCTAATTTTTGTTAAAAATATATTTAAACCAATGTAATCTCTCTTGATGGCCCAACAAAGATTACATTAGTGATTTTTAAGAATTTTCTGGAAAAATTAATAAATTAAGTTTTAAAGTAAATATGAGGCTTTTAAGAATTCATTGTTTTCTTTCTTGAGTAGGGGATATTGTAGAAGGCAACCTGCAAGAAGGATGTTTGACCAGATCCTGCTGCAAGCCAGAATAGCAGAATACCATTTCTCTCCCCCACCAGTTACAACACAGCCTTAGCAGATGCAATCAGGCTAGGAGAAAGTCTCCAAAATTGCACTTGTGCAGTAGTTCTTGAGATTGTCCTTTTGATGACTTATACTCAGTGTAATGGCAAAATACACACCCCTGTTAGAGATTTAAAATGCTAACAACACTTGCATTTGATGTTGGAGCATGTAGCTAGCTCCCCCAAAGAGGTACCTGGAAGGTCAACCAGGAAACAGGACTCACCAGGCACTATGTAAACATGGCCTCAGCGGAGGCTAGGGAGCCATATCCATTTCACTGTGTGCTTCTTTGATGCATCAAGTTTTGATCTCTTCCCTCTAAAGTTTAATGAACATTTTCTGTTCTAACACTTGTCTCCTTCCATGATTTCTGTCTGGGGAAAGCTGAGAACCTGACCTTCGGTCTGTAGCAATATTAATCCCCTTGTCTTCTTTCCAGTTATCAGATTATATACTAATTTTCAAGGCAGGAGTTATTGAGGGCTTTTCATGGATCCTTAACTTGAATCGCTGATTAAATGTTCACAGGGTACTTGCAAGCTACCTTTGAATCTCTCTAAACCACTTGTTGGCAATTTCCCATAGGGTTGTAGGCTCTACAGATTTATAATACTGTGCTCATTTACATACTTTATTTCCTTCTAGGAATTTTAAATTTTCTGTAAGTTGATAGCATTACGTGTCCCTTTGCTCTTGTATTATGAGCCACATAAAGAGATGTGATCAGTGGTGTTTTAACAACCTATTCATCATTGATCACACTGCTAAAATGGAGTGTGTTCTCTCTCACCCCAAGTTCTGGTTTATTTAGTCACTCCTAAGTTAAAGAACTCTTTGAGTTTCTCTAATTACTTATCCCCATTTGGATAGTATACAGGAGGAAAATATTTTATTTTACTCTTAGATTTTTCAGCTGGTCTAATAATTAAATTAACACAAAAAAAGAGTAACAGGAGAAAAAACAAATTTAAGTACATGTGTACAGGGGTCCCCATAAGCATATCTGACTCAGGAAGGGCAGCTCAGACCACTGAAGCTTATATTCCAGCCTGAGATAAGAAATTTGATGGGAACCTGAGACTCAAAGGAGGGGAGGGTAATTCAGAAGAAAATAAGAAAAGCACATATTTGGTAATTAGATGATTTTCCTGTCATACAAATTGGTTATCCAGATTAAAAGTTTCTCTGGTAATAGCCCCCTTTCTTGGCCAGGCTCTCTATCTAAATTGT